>UELV01079370.1:0-28196 GCA_900490015.1 Megastigmus stigmatizans | reverse complement strand
TATATATATATATATTCGTGTATATTATTTTGACCAATAAATATTACAAAATAATATACACGAATATATATATATATATATAGTGTTTAAAAAAGAAACATTTTTCAAAAAACCAATCAGCTCTGTAAGCACTGGGGATATAAGCACTCTGTGCGACAAGGAACAAACACGTATTTATTAGTAGATGCGTTCCGAGTATAATCAGGCAATGCGACATTTAACACGGAATATTGCAATTCATCCATGGCTTAGAAAACTAAATTTATGTATAGGAAATATTGTTCATATATATATAGTTGTTTTAGATGCAAATGAAATTCTATATATACATAGGTTATTATATTTGATGATCCGTTATTAATCGTGATGCAAAATACTTAATTGATCGTATTCATTGGCATTAGAAGTAGCGTCTTTCTTCATTTATATATTGGACGTTATTCAGTATTATGTACATCAATTTAGTGAAATGTCTCAATCGGTATGATAAACAGTTTAAACTAAATTCAAATATGTATTCTACAAGAATAATATATTTCAAACTTGAATTAATAAATTTATAATAGACAGCTAATCGACAATCGGTTCACTTATGCAATATACATATAAACGCACTTTAAGATGATACATTCAATGGATAACAATGCGGAAAAGGCACACGAGGCACACTGGTATAATGCAGCCGCTTGCGTAATGCAGACTCTATAGGAAAGATTCCCTCTTGCAGATAAAACCCAACGAAATGAAGTATAATCAGCAGGTGTCGGTGGACCTGGTGAACATGGTCTACACGGCGATCGCCTACTTCGCCCTGGCAGGTGCAGCTTGGCTATTTCTCCGGCTGATCCAGGCCTGTTTCTGGCTGCCGAAACGCATGAAACGCCAGAACGACGTACAGCGTATGCTACAGGAAAAGGCAAGTCTTTGCGCGCGATTCGCTTTAGCAGTTTTTTTTTTTTTGCTTTTCGCGCATGCACTGGGGATACGAGAGTCCTGGAAATGTAGGATATTGCGAATTTGGTTGTTTTTTTTTTCTTGTTAGAGAAACGCGTCGGGTTTATCATAAATCTTTATAACGTTCATTTAATATGAATGTACACCGAAAATTTATGCTCCATATTAATATACAATATAATTTTCTTAATGTTATATTATATTTACAAAAAATAACGTTTCATTTTTTCGGTATTTGCGTATATTTTTTTTTCCATTTACTTCGCGTTACAAACATATGGCTTACATACCATAATAAACGCTTATCATTGTTTCGACGAAATTCAGCTGCTGCGGTCACTGTCCTTTGCTTTACAGATTCAGGACTGCCTTTCATCTAGAGTATGTTTTATTCATGAGGTAGAAAAGTGTTAAAGCACGAGGGCTAGACAAGTTAATTACAGTCATTTGTAATATTTTTCAAGTCCAACCGATAGATAAATTCAATTGCAAAGCACGATTAAAATGCAACAGAGATCTGGCAGGCACAATAAACGTGTATGCGCATAATGCGTGATTCGAATGTCCGCAGGTGGATAGTTACGAGCGGTACATCGAGGAAACCGAGGAGAAGGAGAGGATGGGCGAGACCAAGGACAATGGGGACGAACGTCCCCTGGAGGAGAAGCGCAAGGAGCGCCGCGAGTGTCTCGAGATGCTGAAGCGCGAGCTGAAGCGCATCCAGGACGGCGGCGACCCCTACGACTTTGACTATCTGCTCGACGAGGAGGAGAAGAAGCTGCTGGAGGAGTGCGAGAAGGGTGACGGGAAGGGGGAGGAGGAGGGCGAGGAGGAGCAGGATGAGGAGAAGGACGGGGACAGCGAGAAGCTGCTCGGCGACTGCGAGGCCACGGAGAAGCTCGCCAGGAGCAAGGACGACTTGTGCGACAAGCTCGAGCCCAAGAAGGACAAGTGAAGCGCCCCAGCCGAAAGGAATAGAGTTGCGAATACCGATAGAGTAACACATCTGCGGCAGCGTATGCTTGCAGGAGATATAAGATAAAAAAAGTAGCTCTAATTTCAGTACTTCTATATCGCAACTTTGTAAAATAAGAGTGTATGTCGGTAAAGCATTTCTACGAGTGTAACAGCATTCGCATTCGGTTCGGTTTCCTTTTCAAATTACTTAGTAACGTAGCTTCGTATTATTAAGTTTCAAGGACCTTCTTATAGTGCGTCTATTGGAAAGTGTGTTGAAACCATTGAGTATTGAATTCGAGTGTTTCGAATGAAAACGAAAGAAAAAAAGAAAAAAAAAAAGAAAATTATTGTACGTCGCGTGAGCTCAAGTTTTACTGTTGTGGACTGTTGGCAAATGGGTAAAAAGTAATAAAAACGAAAAAAAAAATAAATAAAATTACCATAGAATTTTTGTGATGTGTGAGGAAAAAAAAAGTTAAGCGTGTGAAATCTTAATTAATGTTTGCAATGCGCGCGAGTCGATAATATCGTTGTAAGTACGTTTGATTTAACTCGAGGCAGGTTTTCAAATCGATAAATACACGCTCGATACAGTAACTGTATACGAAAAATATACTATTATATACATATATAATATTTATTTTTGATGGGTGACTTTGAGTGATGAAACAATCCTTTTCGCATTGTCGAAATGTGAATCTGTACCAAAACTTTAATGATAACGACAAAATCAAATATATAGCTGAGAGCATTACTGTGATGGGGTTTGAGAAAATACGCCGTGAAGGTCGTATGTTCAAGCTAATGAGGATGCTCTTTTTAATCAGATGTTAACAGATAAATTTAAAAATCCTAATATACAGACATAAACATTTTTAACTTTAATTCTTTATTATTATTTTTTTTAGCATTTACTAATTTAATTTATATCGCGTTTATTGTAATACATAGAACAAATATATTTTAATGATTCGTAAATAAAAGAAGCTTTGACGAATGTAACATTATTCAGTTTGGGTGGCAAAATTACAAATGCGCCCTTCACGGTATACAAAAATCAATTTTATTGACTTTCGAAGTATGTATACGATTTCAAGCGCAAAATTACAGTACGATCTATAAATAGCATGAGTGAAAATATGTAAAAGTTTCTTTTACATATGTCTACCGTTTTCAATTTTGGAGCCTCATTTTTCACTTTAGATATAATGAAACTTAATTTAATTTATATTCATGTATTAATTCAACGTACTTATCAAAGTTCAATACTAAACAATATAATTATAATAAAAAAAAAACTAGCTTGATTTCACGAAACAAACTCTTTTCTTATATACTTATTTAGTATATAAATATTTGAATGTTACAGCGATTCGTACTGTAGCAATAAATTTTTTGTAAATACATACTGTCCATACACTAAATAAGGCAGTGAATTTTGACAAGTACAAAAATAGACAAAAAGTATTATAAAAGCCGTCCTTATTTCTTTTGGTAACTCGTTAAGCTAATTAGCAAAGATTCACCGCAGGTGCCTTTATAAGTAATACAGAAATCCGCGTAGGATTGTATTCGTGTCATACCTTCATTTGTGATCTTTTTGACTTACTCATGGACAATCAATTAGAGCAAATATCAAAGCTCACTATGGTATTAGTGTTTTTTTCCGTGTACAACGAGATCAATTTTCAATAAGGCACGAATGTTTAATATAACCGGCACATTATTGGGGATGGTCAAAGTGGTATTTCTTTTTTTCCGAAAGATGTGCGATAAAGTATGCCGGAGGGCCTGTAGAATATTATATACATCGAAAGCTGCGAGGAACTAACGAGATAATGATAAATATTATAAATACTGTTTAATTCAATGCCGTCCATTTATAGTTTATTTAGTCTACTTAGTTTGTTATTTAAAACAATAAATGATTATTACAATTGACATTTTTTCTCGAGTTTTCTAAAAATTTTGTTAGTGTTTAACATAATCAACAGGTATTTCATTTTCATAATTGTTGAAAAATTATTATATTACCGCAACGATTGAGCTATAATTTTTCAGCGTGCGAAACAAACAATAATATTAAAAAAAAGTCTTAAACAAGATGACACATTTATCTTGTAAAACCCTGCATCTACCTAAAAGGGATGTGTATATATAATTTAACAATTATTTCTGCGAGAGGAACGTTTTTCTTTTGTAAAACTGAATAAAGTCGTGCAAAAGCAACAAAAGGATAATTCGATCTTAATTATTTAATCTAAATGGCTATTTATAAGAACTACCACTGAGGTTGGGCAACGTGCAATTTATGTATGCCTCGCGAGGAACGAGAACATGCGGAAAACAATCATGGAATCGATAATCCGGTCTCGAACCGGAAATTATCTCGCTATTTTTATACCATTAAACCTGCAGTATAATCATGTTATACACTCTCGTGTTACTTAAGGAGCATGCAAGTGTATATTTATAAGTATAAGCGCGAAAATCTGATTAGAATGTGACTTGTATACTAGAAAATTGATAAATTGTGCTTTAAAATGTGCGAATTGCTATTTAATTAACTATCACTTATGTTATTGTAACAATTTGAAGAAATGCTGTGCAATTTGAAAAAAGCTTCAAATTTAAATCCATTCGAGGCCTTTTATTACAAACATTTCGTTAACGCGGCTATGAGTGACTATAAAGTTTTTGCAGCTAAGCAAATTTATTTCTCTCTCAAACAGTAGAGTACGGTTTTAAAATATCCAGTGAATATCAAATGAAAATATCATGTTGGAATCGTCATCTGTGCTTTTAACATCAACTTTTATATCTATAATGGGAAGAGCATAAACTTTTGTCTTGAGGATATTTTTTTATCACAGTGAAAATAGTTATTATTCACCAAATGCATCCTTTACTTTATTGATAATTCCATATGTGAGTGGCATAAATTTGTCTTTTTATTTTGATGGATCGTTGTATAAAGCTGGATGATAAAGAACATTGATGCTTAACAATTTTTTAGTGGTTAGATCATATTTTTAAAAGTTCCTAAAGATTAGTGCGACTTATTTTTTTCACTGTACGTCATTTCAACTGTTGTAGGTATTAATATTAGAATTTTAAGATAAAGGGCACAACCAAAAGCGTTTCTAAGTAATTGAGAGCGGAAGAATGAAAAATCTCTCTCTTTTTCGCTGTTCCGATTCTCGTAGCAGAAACATTTCGGCTTAATTGTACGGCACGTGTACGTGTACAAGAGCATATATATGCATGTTGCACATCTACGAGCTACTATTCGAGTCCTGGAAAGAAGCTTGCGCTTACCGCGATTTTTTTCCACTGCTGCCAAATACAAAAAAAAAGACAGAGAGAAATATTCGGAGAAGAAAAAAAAATACAGGGAGGAGGTATGAGTGATCAATATGATATTAGCTGGTTTAAATATTTTCAAAATTTCAACGCATCATTGTTGGATAGTATTTCGTTTGTATTATTTAAGATTAGCGACAAGATGCCAATAATTGTTTAACTAAGTTAATTGCAGTGAATAATATATAATGTTGGCAATGTCAGCGGAATATTCCATAAAGTACAAATTACCAGCGTTTAAGAGTGAGTTTAAAGTAAATTTCACCGCTTAGAGAGAAGGCACTTATCAGTAATAGAGGCAAAAGCTCCGACCAAGTTAAATCGTAAGCGCGTCGAGAAACCGAAGCGCTTGATCCCTTTAAATTACAGCGAACATTTCCGAGCTGAATCGCAGCGGAATCGTCGCTTTAAGAGCCTCGACAGCAACTGCTATACAAGTAATATGAGAGCCCCGAGCACATTTAACACACACACACACACACACACACACACACACACACACGTATATGTGCACACATTAAGCGAAACATCGAAAAGCTTGGGGTGAAGTTTACAGCACGCGTTAATATGCTTGTGTGGAGCAGTGCAGCGAATGCGCGGGAGGTCGAGGTCAGGGGGTCGCTCGCTGATGCTATCAGCTAAGCAATACGAGCTCGCGCTTGGCCGCCAATTTTCTTGGCACCGGTCCAGCGTTTACCGACTGCCGCGGATACAATGTCCTCTTCTCGCTCTCTGCGCCTCTTTTTTCCTCCTATTCATTCCTAATGTTTTTTTTTTCTTTTCGTTAGCTCTCCGTGTCGCCAATTTGAAAAAGATATCCCGCCGGTTTTCCGCTACGAATTTATATACTTTCGACCCCCACCCGTCGAGGCACGTTTTTCGCGTTTTGTGATCGCCGCGTACTGCGTATATGTATATATCGGATGTGTGTCCTTTGTGCTATGTTTGAGAGCGAGTATTTTTTTTAAATTGTTGATGCGGGAAAATCGTCAGAGGGATTTAGCGCTGGGTGAAAACTTTGCGTTGGAGGCGGATATCGAGTTTGCATTCATTAAGGACTTGATGAAATTCTATAGTCTTATTGTACGGATAGCCCATCCATCGTTCAAACTGTTCAATTATACTTTAATCGGATGGAATTTGTTTTTATTAGCTGCAGTCAACTGGAGATCATCATACTTTTGATTTATGCATTTAACATTGTTTTGTCAATTTATGCGCATAATAAAATTGCGCTAGATTAATTGATATTGTTTTCATTCAAAGTGATACTTTTTATTTTTGTATACATGGCAGTACATTGAATTATTTCATTGATAGCTAATTTAGTTACATGGAGAACAATAATAGTAAACTAAATATCTACTGCAGACTATACTCAAGTTAATTTATTTCCAATTTATATATTAATGACTAAAGTCAAATCTTGCTCCTTGTCAACTTTCGAGCAGATTTGAAATCTACTGCACAAAGATTTATACAAAATGTGAAAGAAAAAAAATGTTCCCCGACCTTCTCATCAATTTAATAACCGCGAAGCACGCCAAAATACCGCTACAATGCATATATATATACAATCGCATGCCTCGAGTAATCCATAGCTAACAAGTTCCACCTCGACATAATGTCGATGATGGTAGCGCAAGTAGAAAGCTCCCTTTTTCGCGCGCCAGTGCTGTCAGTACGAGCAGACTAAGTATACACTTCACTCTAGCCACCGCGAGATGTCGCTGCCTGTACACCGCAGCGTTCGCACCGAAGTCCGGCCGCGATCGACGTATATCGCGGTTCGCGCGCCTCCCTCGAGCTCAACGGCATTTTCATCGAACGCATTTACCCCTACCCCATCGTCAGCTTCCACCTCGCCTTCTATATCTCGTGCATGTGCGAGGGCGTTACGGATCGAAGGGTCTCCCGCATACACGCGCATACCTAATATACACGGTATACACATCGACATCCACAGTAGGGGAGAGAAAGCTCTACACAAGCGCAGCGGTGCAAGAGAGAGAGAGAGAGAGAGAGTAACCACAATCAGTAGCCAACGGGAGGAAATTGGCCGCAGCCGGCTCGTACAAGTACAGCAGCAGCAGCAGCAGCAGCTGTGGACGGCCAGGTTTCGCGCGCGGGAAAAAGCTTTTCTTCGTGACGCGATCCTCCCCTCCTACTTGGCTCCTTGTGCGATTCGACCCGCGCGCTCATCGTGACATAGGAGCGAGAAGGAGCGATCGAGCGTGCGTGTGTGTGTGTTCAGGCGCGCAGACAAAAGGACGTCGCAGTGCGCGGGACTGCAGGTGGTCATATAGCGCGAGGAAGTAGCCGAGCTGCACCTGAGCTCTGAGCTCCTCGGTGCCGTGGTCCTTATATATATAGCTGCTGGAGCGACAATAACATATATAGTGTGAGCCAGGGGACCGGCGACGGCATGGATTCCGGCACTGCTGCAGGCTGCAGCGGTCGAGTGGAGCTCGACGAGTCGTAGCCGACCATAGCCGAGTGCAGTGGTGTCGTTTGCTAATTGTATTTGATCGAGCGATTGTCCGGACGGTTCTCGCGGCTGCGAATGTGGCTGTCGATCGCCGAGGAGGAGGATGACGACGAGCACGAGGTCCTGATCCAGGGGACGTGTCAGTTGGAGCATGGGGAGCGCCGAGGAGGAGCGCGAGGAGGTGCGCAGGTGTCTCAAGTACACTGGCGGTACGCTGTGAGTACGACGCATCCTGTCAGCTCCTTGTATAAATATGTAAAACTTATCGCCTCGTAGTGCCGCATTATTAATATAGACTGACAATTATATACCTAGGTGCAGGGCTTTTAAATCCAGAATTAAATTACTTCGGACTGTGTATATATATATAGGTGTATATGTCAGTGTACCATTGCGCGTGTAGGTATATAACTGTTCCATCGAGCTTCCGATTCGATTGCGGGAGTAGTGTAATGCGAGGCTCTTTGGGTATATTGTTTTGTGATTGACGTGCGCCTGTCTCGCGGCTCTTTGTGTACAGGGCGAATTGTTCATGTCGCGCACCGATGCGGGAGAATGAATATTATGGATTTTTTCCATGATTTTAAGCACGGGTTCGGGTTCCGCTCTACTCGAGGTTTTTTTTTATACACATTATGCTTAATTGTTGAATCGGTGTAGTTGGATTTTTTTTTTTCATTAGTTTGACGCGTGAAGGAAATCTTATAAAGTGAGGTTAGTCGTTAGTGTAGGTAAGTAGCAGCTTGTAAAATTTTAGATCATATTTATTATTTTTGTAGCATGAACAACGTAATGAAATAATTTTGTGCTATTTTCAGCTGATTTTTAATGAAATTTTATAAAAAAAAAAAGTATGATAGTATGTTTTTATTCGATTTATTGTCGACCTTACTGTAAGAACTCATTCGAAAATATAGTACACTGAACGAATTCGATTAAATTGAAGAAAAATAATCTAGAATATTTAATATTTCATAAATGGGTATTAATATTACCGATAAGGTTTAACATAGTAGTAAAGTCTAACAGGGGATAAAACTACTTCCGATAACTTATCCTAAGTTTATAAATACGCTATTAATATATCAGAATAAACATTCTATTTTCGAGCACTTTATTTCGCTGAATATTGAACAGGAAAATATTTTCTTTTTTATTCACTTTTTCTCGAAACTCGATTCTGCCGGTGAAAACCTCTCGCGTATTCTATATAGGTACCTACATCTACTTCGTGCAGCTTTTATCGAATAACATATATACCTTCTCAGCTTCTCGAATAGCCTCAAAAAATTTCATTTTGGAGGTATATCGTATTTCCGAGACCACATGACATTTTAGTGATTTCCTAGAGTTGTAGAAATTTGATTTCTGGAAGGTTCAAGATAAATTAGTAGTCATTTTTCTCATTCGGTTTTTCCGTAAAGGAAAATGTAATTTTGCATCCTAATGATGCATATATTTTATACAACGTTTTCATTATTATTCTTATAAGTATTGATGATAATTATGAAAGAACAGTTTAGGCTTGATATTAGTGTATAATATAAGTAAAATAAATTAATCATCATTATGTTTAAAACTTGTGAAATGAAAGGTTACTCATTGAACGATTTTCAGTGAATAATTCATGTTTTTTCTACACCTGAGGAATATAACGATAGGATATCGGTCTGACTAAATCGTAACATAACGTTTTTTCTACTGGCACACGTAATGTTTATTTGCAGAATTTCGATTGTTCTTTGTTAATTATTTTTCTCCGTGTACTTAAAATAATTTATATTTGAATATAATTTAAATCTTACACTTTTTAACCTTTTTTTCTGAAAATTATAAGAAACCATAAGTGTTTGTTTTTTTCTGATTCAGTAAAGATATAAAGTGCTCTTTTGAATATTTTGCTTTGTTCTAATCGTTCCTAAGTTTATCATTACCATCGTGATTTTAAGCACTATTTGTTTTTTAATCTGTTAATTACTAAAACGGAATAAAAAAACTATTAGATTTGCGTGTCTGAATATTTCATGTGCTAGTGTCATTAAGCTAAAGGTCTGCATATGCCGACAAATTAATTCATGTTTTATCAATAGTTCAGGAGTCAAGTTTTCAGACCGATTATAGCAGTTTTAACGTGAGCTTCGTATTATTTGTTAGCGTAACACAATGCCGAGATAAGTATTCGTGTTTAGTGGTAAGAGGTACATACGTGCTCGCTAGTTTTTAATTAGCTCAAAAATCTGAACTTCCAAATATGCAACGGTGAAAACTATGGGATAAGTACATATTAAACAGTTGAAATTGCAATTTGCGCATTTTACTCCATTCAATTTAATAATTTTAGTACAACAAGGAACTGTTATCCAATCTTTACAATTATCGTATTCAATTCCTTTTGCGCCAATCTTTTTTAAATGGTTCCTTAAGTATTTCCAGTATTCGATAGCCATTTAAAGAATAATAAAACCCCATTTCCTATACTATAGGTAATGGGGAGGGAATCGAAAGTTCAGCTTCCAAGCCCCTCGGCAAGTAAATATAACTATAGACCCCCCGCTGCAAGTCATCTCGTTATTCCAACGAAATTCGCTCTCGAAGAGGCGCCAGCTCGCATTTCTTCAGATGTGCAATAATTCGCGCCGCGACTGCTCGCGCACAAATATACATCCACCTACATAAACGCGTCGCAAGTTGACTGACCCTTCCGGTCTCTAACAACTACGCATAACATATACACAAACTCTATAGCTGCGCACTCGTTACGTAGCACAGTCCGTGTTTCTGTATACGTCCATTCGATACCGATCTATTTTTACGAGCTGCGTGCACGTGCTGGTGCACCTGCGAGCGGTTCGACGCGACATAAATAAGCGCTCCTTACCGCGAAGTTGCAGCCCTTCGAATTTCAACCTACCCCCAGCGATCATTACGCTCTTGTTGATCCTTATCCGTGTACCGAACCCTGATTGCTATACGTCGTGGCTGCAGCCTTTTTACATATAGTGCCGCCCGACATGAAGCCCGTTTTATCGTTGTTGGTTGTTTAAATTGTTTTCGGAAGTATCGCTGCGATCTGTACTACAAGCTGATATTTTTGTTTTTCTGCAGTTAATAATACTTAAGTTAAGATTGACCTATAGACATATTTAGAGTATTACGTAACTTGTGACTTGAAATGCAATATGTAAATTCTAAATATATTAGCTGCATAGTTTAGTACCACAGAGGGAATGTAAATTTAAAGGGAGGCGAGAAAAATAAGAAAATCATTTTCTTATATTATCTGAAGAGTACGTACTTACTATTAAAACCCAAAAATTTTTTTTGGCTCAATAGCTAATTACATTTTTTTTGTGTACTCCACATTTACCTTTTAAGCTGCTGAGTGGTCTCTTTTATCGACATTCGGCTCTGAAAATGTTTTTTTTTTAAATCGAAATACTTCAATACGTTCTCTCCAAACTTTGCATTCTATTCCGATCTCGTGAGCATTCCTTCTATAGCTGACAGCAATTTGTACTATTCTACAGAAAATGTGTTCTTACCTCAACTACTTACAAAAGATACTTTACCCACAGAACTTGAGGTTAAAACCCGCTACTGAAAATACGCGGACAACTGCATTAGGCATTCTCGAACAAAAGAATCCGTTAATCACCTATTTTTTATGGAACTCCAAGCCGCAACCAATTGCGTCTATAAACAGACATGTCGATACGACAATGTCCGGCCTCAAAGTCTAATCCACTAAAGTCTACGGCTGCATGACGTCACAGCCGATCCATGCGTCGCAAAACCACTATTACCTGTCTCTCAAAGCGCCTGCGCACGTGTCTGTATGTGTGTGTGGGCACGCGATCGATTTAATTACGCGTCGTCGCGTGCAGTACTGTGATCTATAGGTACACACACCGTCATTCCGGTCATTGTTGCACACTTGCGGCGCGACGATGACGGACGTCGACTCCTGCGATATGTGCGTGCGTATACGATACTTTTCGTGCAGTTGCTGCTGCTGCTCGTACCTGATTATACGACTCGATTAACCGAGAGCACGTGTCTTGGCTCGCATGACGCTTTATATTTCTTTTTCTATCACGTATGGTGGCGAACAATCGTTGCGATCGGCTTCTTTTTCTTTATTGTTGTTGAGATCGTTCGTGCGTAATTAACGGGAACTGTTTGCTTTTGCTTCCCGAGCCAAATAAATGGACTGTGAATCGAACGACGCATATATATAAGGATGACGGACTTTTGTCCAGATTTTATCGAATGTGTTTTAGTGCGTGTATGTGCCAGCTCATATTGTGCTGAGCAATTGTTTGCTTTGCCAAAACCAAGATTGCAGTTATTTGTGCCACGTGCGCTATAAATCTGCTCCTATCAAATGATGATCGTTGTCCCTATTACTAACGATTCTTCTTATTTAAAGTGCAATATTTATGAATTACATTACATGAGATGGGAATACCATTAGTCTTGCTTCGGTTACAATATACCTACTCTAGTCATTATTTTTTGTACTTTATACTACATTTTTTGAAGTTTCGAATATCAGTATAAAAAGTCGATGTACATTCTAATAATATTAGAAAAATTGCATATGTGTTAATATTTTTAATTTTTACATGTATAATATATAAAAGTGTTTTAGAAACTGTCATCAAATCGAACTCGTCGAATAGAGCATAAAAACACTCGATTGATTGTTTCGGAAATAATCTATACAAATATTTAAACTAAAATTTTGACACCTTCAATCATTTTCAAAACGCTCCATTACAGAACTAAAACGTTACTGGAAATAAATACATTTCGTAATGATAGCAGATCTCGGCGTATATTCGCATACTTAAAGTGCAATCTCGATTGATTTAAAGCGCATAAATAACCGCTGCGGCGTCGCGCTCTCAAAATAACGAGCTCTACGCGGCGCTAAGTGTTAAATCTTGCGCAGAAAGTGGAGAACGGTGAAAAATGTAGGAAAACTCTTACCATATCAATATTTTCCTCTTCGCTGCGGCGGCTCATACCTGCGAGCGAGGTTTTCTACCGACTCCGAAATCGGGCGCAATAATTCATGTCGCCTAGCGGAGCGTAGAAAACGAGAAATTGGGAACTGCCTAGACGGAATACAAAAACTGTTTTTATTTCTTGTGCCACGAATTCATCATTATGCATGAATGAATGCTGATGAATGTATTTGTTTACATTAAATATATTTTACAAGGGAATTTAAACATTGGATTATTTTTGAATAATTATGACTTGTTGGTAATTTAATATGTCATCACACCTCTATGGATTCCAATAAAAAAAATCCGTTAATCAAAGTTTGCCTTATACCGAATCAATCACACTGAAACGAAATATATTACTTGATCCAAAATAAACTTTCTTCTGTCAACTCTCCTCTTTTTGCAAGACAAAGTCGGCTTTCAGACATTAAATATTATTCGTCCCTCCGGCGCCTAACTTTATCTGCTTATGAGTATTTTTTTTCTTCAAGACTAAAAACCTTCTGACAGATGCTTCAAGTACTATAAACATTCATTGTTTTTACAGGTAATTCTTTATTATTTAATTCATCAAGTTATAGATAATTAATTTACTTATTGAGTTATAAATGTTCTTTAATGAACAAACTTTCCTGAAGTATTTCCAGTAAAAATAGATTTCTTTTATTAATAATTATCCGCATTAAGAAAACATATATAAAATAAACCATTTATAAAATGTTTAAAAAATCCAAAACAATTTTATCGCTAGTAACATAATGTTATTTAAAAGGTATATAATGAGCAATGTTCAAGAGAGCTTATAGGAACTTGTTTCAATTCTTTCTTTTTATATCTTCTTTTTCTTCAAATAGAGTAAATAATACAATAAATGTGACACAATTTGTAACGTTCACTAAATACCCCAGCTTCTAGTTTATATGTTTATTTTAAATAAACAGAAATATACTGTTTCAATTGAATTCACTCAAACAAGAAACATAACGTATTTTTGTAAGAAGGACAAATCAATGAACATTTTGGAGATATAATAAGAAATTTTTTAAATTTGAGAAAAACTCTTAAGGTTCCGAATTTGTATCATTTTCACATTTGGATTTGTTTTCAAACTTAGCAAAGTTTCAATATTGTCAGAATTTCCTGAAAGTCTTATCACTTTCTCATTTGGTATTATTTAAAGAGCACCAAACCGATGTATGAAGCGCGTTAAATTTACAATTTCAAAATAGAAAGGTACAGAAATAAAAAGGACGGAAAAGTCAGTATAACGCGATAGCGCGAGCAATTAAGAGTGCGAAACACGAAAGTTTTACGATCAAGTGCGTGAATGGAAAGCTAATGTAGGCACAGCCTTTCGGAATGTCCGCTTTCAAAATCACGCATACAGCATGTATATAACTGTTATGATTAGATTAACGATATTCCGCACCGACTTCGGTTAAGTAATTTTAAACAAGACATTTTTATCACGAAAGTAAACAGACGTCCCAATACTGGTTATAGTCTCAAGGTCTCGTTCGTATTCAATAACAAATTTAAAGATCCACCGTGTGCACACTTTATTTTACTCAATTTGCCTTTATTTAAGAACAAAAATATGATTAAGATTCCCATGTATCAATAACGATTCAAATTACGTGAAACTGCCTGTATTATTTTGGTACCACCTCAGGCACTGCATTATAAAATATCGTTACGAAGATTTAATTGCTTCAATTGTATATCGGCCTTAATTCCATTATCTAATGAGCAATCCATAATGTTTTGAGTCACTGTTTTTGAATCCAGGTTGGTGCAATGCACAACAGAGGATTAATTCATTGATAATCCGCAAACAAAACGTCTGGAATCCAAAACTGACAGTTGCCGACTAAAGCGTTTTGACAGATCCTCCTGCTACAGCTCGTTAAAGCGAGAACAGGCCTTTATACCATGCACGAGTCCGCTAGATAAACATAACCCGAGCTTTATTGTTTTTCTCGGTTCGTTCGCGGACTGCGTGAAAAGCCGAGTCTTTTGTTTTCGACGGTCGGTCGATTGCCACGGGGAATTGCCACAAACGACTTAATTCTAAGGCGCGATAGGGAGCGAGATGAAGGGAGGGAGGGAGAGGGAGGAGGACGAGAGGAAGCCGATGTTATGTGCGACGCTCGTGCGCGTTGAGCTCGTGCTCAGCTTCGTCCTATCGATTTTGCGGTCAGCAGCGGTGGGCACAGCATCAGCAACAGCCCTCCCCGCACACATCGCCTTCCCGCGCGCATATAGCTGATACTCGGCTCTAGTGCTTTTCTAGCGGTGAATATCAACCTTCCCCTTCGATATACAGCCTCTCCGCGCCAATTTATACACGTCCCGTGTATTGCGAGGCCAACTATGAGAACTAGTGCGCGGCGGCTGAGTGTGAGAAATTACTATACGGTGCGTTGGTGTTTACCGATATCGATTGAACTTTTTGACGTAGATTTATTTAAAGGTCTCCTGTCCCCTCAAAATGTTTAAATATTATACATGTATTATACGCGTATTATGATATATCCATTAGCACGTGTCTGTCTATGTCCGAGGGTTTTTATTACATCTTAATAAGTGCGTAGACATCTTTTTATCTTACCTAAGTATATCTGCTTTGAATGTGACAGTTCGATTACTGTATAAGTCAGATGTCGTAGTCTACCTAAAAATAGCTACTGATCTTAAAATAATAATCAAATATTCATCAAAGAAAGTATACACCTATACAGCTGATTAAGCTTACGTAACAAGTATGAGTGACGTATAAAGAAAAGTTAATAGCGGAAGAATAGTCAATGCTTTATACGTATTTAAGCCGAAATACGATGTACTTCAGTCTAATTGAAATTCAAAAATAATGATTGTCTTCTTTTAATTAATTTTTTAACGAACCAGATTTTTCATTTAAATTACTCATCATATAATAAAAAAGAATCGATTAAATTGTTAGTTATACCTGCAGCGGATAAAATAGGATGCGCGCATTAAAAATATTTTTAAATTAAAATTGGTAATATTATTAGTAGCAGGAATGGTAATAAAATCTATATTTGGTTAGGTGTTCCTTCCTACGAAGATTAAACATTTCGAACAACTTCGAAAATAGCGCAAGTTTCAAGGAAAATGTTCGTTTGCAAAAAGTTACAAACGCGTTAGGATAATCTGAATATATGAATAATGACCGGCTATTCCAAGGTCACTCGTTAAATTTGAAGTAAAAGTGTATCGCCAAATATAGCATCGGGCGATTATAACATTCTCAAAACATCGTATGTCATATTGAACTTCGCTTACATATCAATCAAGCAATACAGATTGAAAATTAAGGTGTATTGTCAAAGGACTTTGAAGCTCGCAAACTTTGCACGCAAATTTCCTAAGTACATGTTAGGAACATTGTCTATAAGTCATCACATAATCTATGTGAGCTTACTATTAATAGTTTGAACAATTATATAGCTATAGCAAAGTACAAGGTCTCGTCAGTTCTACATTAAGGGCTACGTAAGTTCGTAAGTAGAAAGGGTATAGAATCATCTTGTGCTTACCGTTATAGCTACTTTACTTGAATTGTTTTATTTTATATACACCACATATTATAATTAATTTAATAAGACATGAAAACTATTCCAGAACCCTTATTTATCGATTGCTGAAGTTTTTGTGGAAACATTTTCCGCAATGAAAACACGTACGGTACATAAGTCCTTCAGCAGTGCGAAAATATCGTGATAACAGAAGGCTATAAGCTGGCGCTCCACTTTTCAATTTGAAACGTGAATGAAAGCGTCGAAATTGGACCAGACTGGGCTCGCGAGAGTCGCGCGTTCATGACCCCGCAAGCAATTACCGCGCTCGGATATCGCGAGCCGCGAGTGTCCACCTCAGAAATCGACTCGTACAAAAATAGTACGTCGCTAATTCAAGTTTACAGGGCACGCCCATACGTCATGCGCGCGCACACACACATCCATGCAGGCTACAAGCGGTGCGTATCAAACGCGCGAATGCAGGCCAGCCTGTAGGCCATATTATAGCAGAGAGCAGCAGCAACAGCTCACGTGTGCTCACGACTTGGTTGGCACTAGTTTCGCAAGCGCAGCGCAATAATAACAAACGTATATATATACGCACATAAGTCGGCGTTGCACCTACTTTTAAGCGATGATCGGTTCGGGGCGTTAGGTAACGGTCCGCGATGTGTGTACGCGTGCGTGTGTGTGTGGATGGAGTGCAGTGCAGCCGAGCGCGCTAAACTCGCGCCTACTGGCCAGTTGCAGTCGGTCCGCGGACCTATCGCCGCATATCCTGTGCAGGCTTCATTCTGCTTTTTTATTTTGTTTTGCTGCTGCTGCTGCTGCGTTTGCTTGATTATCGAAATGGACGAGGAGGCGACGCTGGCAAAGTCGCGGCTCTTCGATTTGCTGAGTGGCAAGCCGGAGGAGCGAAGCTTAATCGACGTCGTTTGCACGGTTAATAAGCTTGTGTGGGCTCTAGTACTCGTCAAGTGGGTCAATTTTGAGGTCTGGTGGTACTTTGGTGGTGGTGCCTTTGCTATGAATCGCTGCTTTTGAGGTTCTGAGCTTGGAGGATGAGGAGGAGAAGAGGTCAGCGTGTAAGCGGAGTGGACTGCGAACCTCTGCACTGTCTCATCGTAAGGCTTCGATTGTCTTATATTTACGGTCGGCCTAATGAGGATTTCGACCGAGTGCGATAGTTCAGCGTAAAGTTTTTTTTTTAAATGCCTCGGCGCTGGCTTTGGATAAATTGTTTGTTAATTTACTAGATATTTAACGATATTGCAAGACAATTTTTAGAAGAAAAATAACTTTGATTTACAAACAAGGGTTAATGCTCTATGAACATGTTGAATACTTATTGTCAAACGTTAGAATTTAATTTTTAAAATATGTATTTCTATTCGTAAGTCAGCTCATCAGTTTCATAAACTTAGTACCGTTGAGTTACACGTAAATTAGAACCAATATTTGAATTTTATAATTTAGATGAAGTAATGGAATTGTAAATTGAAATTTAGAATCCGGAATATTCTTTAAGGTTTCAACTTATTGGATATGAGAGTATATTAACAATGGAATTTCTGTTGCATGCAAGTCTTCATAATTGGTGTTATGAATGGATTTAATTAACAGAGCTTATGTACATCTATTGAAATTTTCATTTAATATCGATATTGATATTCTATTCAAATGATTCATTAATGAATATCTAGAATTCGCTAAGAGGAAATTCAGTAAAATACAATATATATTCTTTACGAGGTTGCTTTTGATGAGCTTTACTATCTTATACGAACTTTATATTTGATACTTGGTAAAACGGGTTAGCACACTATTATACTTCAATTTTAAAATACAATTGTTGCTGATTCTTAAATTGATGTTTTATTGCATTTGTAAGATTTATATAATCATTAGTATTGTTAGTTATAACACATTCACATTTATAGTATTAATTATTGATATATAAGAATTGACATAATAGAAATCTGTATTATGCCACTGGAAAATCTTCTATCTTTTATTATCTTTCGATCGTGTTGTTTTATTCTGGTTCACTAGACACGGACCTTTAAAATTTATTGATCCAACAGTTTAATGCATGATGCAGCGCAACAAAATACGTATATGTACACATCGAAAATTCCCACGCTACTAAGTTTAGAACGTTATTTCATGGAACACACGCGAAATACGTATTTAGAATAAAGCCTTGGGTGTTCGTGATAATGCTGAGTAGTTTTTAAAAATAAAGAAGATGGATTCATATGTGATCCAGATATCTATTCCGTAAAATGAGTTCCTAACTCACTAATAGTTCTTGCGTGAGATGTTCCGGTAGATGAGCGAACAATTTTTTTTTGGCATTGATTCGAGTATTAAACTCTTTAAACCAGGTCGTGAATCACTGGAATAATATAAATTAATAATTCCACGTTATACTTTCACGTATCAATATATTTTTTTTTCTGTTTTCAGTTCATGAAATATTTCAATCATTGATTTTAACAATAAATTATCACTGCTCTGATTTAATTAATTCGTTGAAATAAATAAATAAGATCGTAGATGGTTGTTTTAATTGGCTAAATATACGTATAACGCTTATATTGTCATTAAATATATAGTATATTTATCTTAAAATTATTAACTTTTTATTGTTGTTTCTTTATTCATGGTACAGCTTTTTACAAGATCAACCTAGCATTTAACGCAAGATCTGTACTTAAAATGTTCCTCCTTCTTTTTTAAATCTACAAAATAAAACCGAAATGATGTAAACGCGATTAAATCTCCGTTTTAACAATCTTTATACTTTGCTTCATTTGTTTTTATTAAACACAGAGAGGATGTTATTGATCGACGCTACACAGCGGGGGCCAGGAATCACGTAACGCTACATAATGCGACAGAGCCGATGGAGATAGCAGATTAATACACTGCAAATAATAAATGCACCGGCCAGTGAAGCTATATCATTATATCCGAGCGAATCCATCCCCATCGAGGAGTCACAAGTTCGACGGCCTCCAGCTTCGACGTTTCAATTACGAAAATCTGGGTCGCTTATGCGAAAACTCTCTGATGCTATTTGATAACGAAGAGGGTATATGTATATACATAGAACCCCCAATTTTTTTTTTTTTGTGAAATCATGCTAATGGAATGTTACCTAAAATCCGCGAATGAAATACCCTTTATGTGGTAATCCGACATGAAATAACGAAAACTTTAATAAAACGAAATGTTATAGAAGGCCGTGTAAAAATATCGAGTATAGAATGAATGTGTGACGTTATATATAGGAAAGCGTAGTATATACTACGATTTTATTAGTTTAATGCTAGGATGGTACTAAAGTCTGGTATGACATTTATGGTACATTCCAGACCAACATTCTTTGCACCACATAGTGAAATTTATAAAGTGCAGTTAAAGTAGGTTATTTTTTTTTGTATTAATATTACAGAAATGAATGTATAAATAAATTTGTTCAAATCGATACAGTGATTGTAAAAATCTAAGAATAAATGATAAATAAGTTGCTGGGGAAATTGGAATGTTTTTTAATTTAATTATAGTGAAATATAATGTAGTTGTAATTTATACTAGTATTATATCACAAAAGTTGCATGGACTATCTTACGTAATTTCAGAGATAAATTAACAAGAGAATGGTGTATAGAACAAAGTATTTCTACCCCATTCATTTTCTTTGCAAACAAATATAGATCGATCGATTAGTTAGAAATACGATTGAGCTACAAGAAATGGTTGAAAGAGTATAAACTGGAACACAGATTTCGGTTCAGAGAAAAGCACATAATGTTTTCTAAATTTGTACTTTCCTATATATATATATTTCAGATGTGATGAAGCACGTTATAGTGTATCGTAACAAGTATATTCAATAGATCTGTTGATTGATACACGGAGCTTTCTTTTAATTGAAAAATGAAAGCATTTTAAGTACGAACCAGTGCTTTTCATTTGGGAAAGTAGATTCTATAAATACCAGTTCATACATCATGCAACGCCGCATTTGCATGTGCCATTTATAAACAAATATGCATTATCACGTAGAAACAATGTTTCTTTGAATGAAAAGTCGAGTTCATACTACGCGGAGCTATAAAGTATATATTTGAAAGCCAAACGAGAATAAAACGATGAGTCAACGGAGATATCATCCGCCCACGAACCTCTATAGTTTTTTATCCCTCTTATATATATTTCTATTCTACGTTCATTCACAAATCACAGATTATTTTAGATAAACTCGTCACTCGTCACTAACAATTCCTAGAAGGTCGCTGACTGAGACTGGCAACTCTTTGCTATCGGGCAGCGCCGAAATAAAGAGACACGCAATGTGCGCGACAGATGACTCTCGGTGCCCTGTGGCAGTGGCGCGGTATGAGAAGAAAACGAGGGCGTTGATTGATTGAGCTTCGGAGTTTTGTTGTTTTTCTTGCTGCAGCTTCTCTCTCGACTTGTTTACGACTCCGTACTCAGAAGAATGAAATACGGCTAGTGTTTGCTGGAAAATATTTTAACGTGCAGCTTCGAGCAACTTTTTGCAATCTAATGCTGAGAAATCATACGGCTACTTCGAGAACGAATTCGGCGATCAGTAATTTTTCTTAATATAAAGCCGAATCGTCGGCTTGATTCGTGTGCTATTTTTGACTTTCATTCAGTTTTCTTCAAAGCCAGTATTATGAAATAAGGCTTGTATACATGTATATTATATATATAGGATCGATGAGCAATCATTGCAGAGTAGAACGATGTTTTCTCAATTTACTTTTCATGAATAAATGTTTCGAAATCTCGTTTGAGTTCGGTTTATACAGCTTTAGGATCATTTCGCCTCTTGCGCGAAACAAATCGCAGCAACTACAAGGCAAGAAGTACCTATAGCTTCGAGGGAGCGGAGCAAATGAAGAAGCGCGATGAAAAATGTATATATGAGAGCATCGGAGCGACACGTGCGCACCGATGTGTCGTCTTCGCTGGCGTGTTGTTCCCCTCCGCGTTTAACGCGTTATTTCCGCCGAGATCCATCAATCACTACTGTATTACTGCTGGTACACATGCAGATTGAGAAGCGAGAGAGAAGAAGATAGGTTATAGTGCATAATCAAGACCAATGGCAAAAGAATTACTCTCTCTCTCTCTCTCTCTCTTGTCCTGAGTGTGAATGAAGAGCGTATCGGCATATGTACACGCGGTACACACAGTCGGGAAAAATAGAGGGAGAGCGATGAGCTTCGTTCGCGTCATTTCCTTTTTGTTTATATCGATTTCTGTCGTCCACAACGCTTCCCATTGTCTTCGCACATTAGCCTTTGTGCGCTACTTTTATATATACATATACCACGTGTGGGTTTCGCGGGTAATTTGTTTCTCTCTCTATCTCTCTCTCTCTCTATCTCTCTGCCTTTCCGTCTCTCGCTCGCCTGACTTTTCTCCTCATCTTTCTTTGGGCTCGTTATGATATAGGATGCGAGAACAATGAGCAGCAGCTCTTGCGAGCGATGAGACACAGAGGCCCGGGTAGGTATACGCCTTATTGTTTTGGGGATATTGAGAGTGACGAGTTTTAACTGCACGAGACTTTGTGACTCAACGGTATATCGCGCAGAGTGTGGAGCTTTTTTTCTCTCTCCATAGAGATTGGTTCCGACAATGGCTGCATGCGTGTTTTTGGTTTCGAATTTCCCATGCAGGCTTCGGCTCATTAGTGATCAGCTGTAGCTGCGCGACGACTCGATGATTATATGCTAAAAGCACTTTAAATTTTTATTTAATATTATAATAAAGTATTTAGTATAATAAATGTAGTAAGCGAGGAACCGTAAACTTTTCTACTTTAGGATTAAAAGAATTTTCATTTAAATAAGTATATAAAGTTCAAGGTAACTAGAATTTTTAGATGTAAGAGAAAGAAAATACATACTGATAAAAAATCACTGTTTTACTGCTCAGAAACTGAATCCATTATAGCGCAGTCTAAAATTAATAAGACAGTATGCTTAAAATAATCGCTTCCTTAAACAAGACATCGATAATTTGAATATTTGAAGGTAAATCACCGAAGAAATAGAATACCCATAAAATTTCGCTCGTAAAAATAAACGTTCATTGCGATACACAAATTCGGTAAACAAATGCAGTAAATCAAATAATCTATTAAACTTCAAATTTTCATGTTTTTCTAATATTAACGACTGCCCTTAAAGCATCGATTTCCAAACCGAGTAAAAAGAGTAGTTAAACTAATATGCGTAAGCGAACGTAAAATTTTTATTAAAATCTTCCCTATATTTAGTAATGTCGATATTATTAATTCCATCAACGTTTCTGGAAAGTTCTCTATTAAATTAAATCAGAGCTAATCAATATCTGCATTAAAATTTGATTAAAATTTCGTAAGCTTAAAATTAAATTTAATTCATAAATTATTATTATACTTACAAATGCAGTCTTATTTTATATACATGTTGTTGGGTTTCCAATTACAAAGTTCCGCGATGCAAAAGAAATTGATAAGACTCAAAATACCAAAGTTCATCTTTTACCATATTGATATACTACGCACGAATTCAATTAAATCTGATATAAATTGCTTATACTTCCACTTTTAGTCTTGAATCAGTAATTATACAATAATCATTGGCAGAATATCAAAAAGGATACTTGAATCAATATCAATTTATTCATAGTTGCTAATAAAATGATAAAAGTTTATATATATATATTATTACTATTAAATATCGACGGACTGAATATACCGTTCGATATCGTGTACATAACGTATATTGAATGATCGCATCCGAACGGTACAGGCATTTTATGCCATTTAACATTATACAGACTGTCCATCAAGACTCACAACTATTCATCCGCTTTTCACTTTCAGCTGACAAAACTCGTTAAAATTCTCGAGCTTTTAATATCAAATCCTCTTTCTCTATCTCTCTCTCTCTCTCTCTCTCTCTCTCTCTCTCTGTTTCCCCAAGTCGCTCGTGTCCCAACGACGACTCGTGTGTGCGGGCACATTCGCCATTCGTCCGGTATAATGAAAATAGAAAAGAAAAGGAAAGACAGGGGTGGAAATAAAGCTGGAAGGACTTTCCCGAAATAGAGTATGTGCAATGGAGAGGGAGAGAGAGAGAGAGAGAGAGAGAGAGAGAGAGGTATTCAACGCAGGAATTTCGGGTGACGTTTAGCGGGTCGTCGCGACGACGTCTCCGCCAACACACATGTACTCCACGCGCCGCTGAAAATTCCGTACGCTCGCGTGACCGAGCGCCGTCTTTTCGCATTATCTCTCGCGAATTCTACATACGAGATTCTCTCCGGCTGCAGTAGGCTTCTATCTCTCTCTCTCACTCTTCAAGTCGTAATATAGACGAGGATCCTGCCTCGCGAGCCGATAACAGTGTGTATGTGTGTATATATGTGTGGGGATGTAGACGGGGCTCGCGAGCGGGGCCGCGGTTCAAGGACAATGCAGGCAAACTGTAAACGCAGTATTTTGAGAGACCGCAATATCGTTACATTAGTTCTTCTCTTTTGCGCGGCAGGCGGCAGCTGGTCTCTATACTGTTGTAAGAGAGTCTGGGCTTCTTTGGCGCTTGGCTGACGTCTGCGCGCCTCGACAGGATGACTCTCTCGCGTCTCTCTGTGTATCTATATACGTGTGCCTGTGTGTGTGTGTGTGTGTGTGAGTGTGGAAGAAAGTCGCTTTGGGCCGTTCGGGGGAGGTTTGCTTTTTTTCCTTCTTCTGCGTCTCCCGCTCTTCTCTTATTTTGCTGCTTTTTTAGCGAGACACAAGGAGTCGCGGCGGAGAAAGAGAGAGAGGAGAGAATTTAGCCTTGGAATTTGTAGCCGAGCGCTTTTTCAGCCTCCCCTTTTTTCTTTTTCTCTTATTCTCTTGTACTCTCGGTCTCACTGGGGTGCCTTTCCCTTGCTCTTTCTGTCTCTTTTTCTCTCTGCGGTTTTCTTTTCGGCGCCCGCGGAGTTCCAGTACGCGAAATGAAATTTTTTACATTGCGTTAGCGCGTGTCTGCCGACGCTAATGATCATGGGGGGTCTAGCGTGTATTAGAACTACCGCAATGATAAAGAACACGTGCAGTTTTTTTAAAAATCTATATACAACTGCCTCGGGGCGTATATTTTTATAAGAAAATTAATTGCGAAAATTGAACGGTGTAAGATGATTACCGTTAAACCGTCGCATTATATCTTCCACTCCGCACATATTTTCTAAAATAAAAGTAACATCTCGAGAGCGCGACTAGTCGTTCTATATATAGGTATATAAATAGCAATTAATCAAGATAAGGGGAAAAAAAGTGAAGGCATACATAGAATTAACGATATATACTGCGCGAGTCTATCGTGTCATACATAATGCAGCGCGACAGCTATAAATGCGTCAATTTCAATGTTTCGTGATATAGCGCGACGCGGACCCCCCGCGAATCGCAAGCGCACAATTATATTGGACAGCGTTGTGTAAGTGATTTAGCCTAAAAATAGAGGACGATTCGCCCATCTAACGAGCCTCGCTTCACCGGAGCGACGCGATTACAATCGACACGATATAACGTTTAATATAGTTACGTATATATAAAACATATATGCGCGCACGAGGACGTTATATAATATATCTATCGTGTACAAGGTGATCGGATAATATCGGACATCTAACGTATTGTTGAGGCGGAGAAAAGATTTTTCTAAGAAAAATATTGCAGATACTGGAAAGAAAGGAGATAAATCTATTGGTGGGCGGACATCCCCTTGGAAACGCAGGTCTCGTTACAAAACGAACGTTATTTGTTATCGTTATTATATACAGTTAAATTAGAGTATTTCGCAGAGCGGGTGTACATTCGAAGGGGACTGATGCTAATTATTCTGTTACGTCGAGCGGATAAATTTGATTTTGCGTATATTCACAGCGAAAAATTGGTTAGTCTCGTAACAACATTATCCTCCACGTGATACTCGAACTTTGTTCATTAACTTTGCCGTACATCAAAGGATGGCTATACAAAAATTTAATTAATCAAGGACTGCAAGACTTATTGCCCCATATTCCATACGACAGGGACCCTCAACCACATATACTTTTTATGTTCTTTTTAGAGCTCTAAAATTTATTACTGATGTTGTACTTCGAAAAATTAGAAATATCATACGTTTGTCTATATTTCCCTTTATATTTTTTATAATATTATTAATTTCAAAAAAAAGCTAACCCTCAATTTTGTTTCGACCAGCAGCAGTTTCGCGATTGCCGGGGAAAAAGCGTTGATCGAGCACCTCGAAAAAAGGGTTAAAGAATCGCGCGCAATTCATTTTCCTCTGAGCCCAGAATGTCCCATCAGCGATATTTTCCCCGCGACATTGTATAGCGCATGCGAGCGGCGGCAGCGTCACTGACGGCTGCGAGAGAGGGAGAGAGAGAGAAGGGTCACTTTGAATTCGAGAGAGCAGCGTAACGCGAGCCTGAATTACGGTGAGCGCGCGGCGGGTCACGAGTGCTTTAGCGCGCGTACGAGGAAATTGAAGAAGAAAACGGTGTCTGGGTCAACGACGGACGCGCGCCGACGCCGCCGCAACCGCCGCTCTATAAACGTATATACGTATGTACGAAAAATCGATTTGCGCTCTGCAGGTGCTACGTCATCTCTGGTTACGTCGTACTATCCCAGTCTATATATCTCGTTGCTACCTGCGTCCGAAGCGAGCGAGAGAGACAATGAGAGAGCGGGTGCATGCAGCCGGAGATAAATAGGCTGATTTCCACTCGGATGGAAGATATAAATTATTTATCTCGCTTTTATGGAAGCGCGCTATTGTTTTAGCCCCTTGGAAGGTCGAGCGAAGTGTAATTTTGGAGAGATTCTATAGAGGCGATCCTTTTGGGGTAGAGTCGATGTTTTGTCATTTGGAGGTTTCACCACGAATTGTAAAGGCATGCTTGGATGGAAAGAGAGGTTTTGTGTTTTATTTTACCTGCGGCCCGTGCTTAGTCTTTTCGTTATTGAGCGGGTGCTTTCTGAATGAATATACACGCTGCGAGTTGAATTTTTGAGTGGTTTAAAAAAAGAAAGTATTTCGAGCTTGCAAATATGATCTTTTCAATTCTGTTTATATCGCTAAGTTGATGTTCAAAAGATTGCATTGAATTTTCGAGAGACTATTTGGAGACTTTTTTGGAGAGATATAGTATACATAATGGGGTATAGAAAATAATTATTTAAAGTAATTATAATAAAAATTTCTTACTTTTTATAGAGACTCAAATTATAAAGCAGGTCAAAGAAAACTGATTAATATTTTCGTTAGCTATCGCTATAAAGTTTGAAGTCCCTTTGTGTCCCGCAGAAATTTGTTCTTGCGAAATCGCGCTGCTTTTCCACTCCCTAATTAAGACTATACTTCTATTTGAATATTATACGTAAAATAAAACATTGCAAGCTCACAAAAAGCCGTAACATCGAATCGCTTTATAGTTTCCTTTCAAATTCCCACTAAACTTGTGCCGATAACAAGTGAAATCCAATTAATTCATAATCTAAACAATTCAACATTAATCAGAAACAATTACGTCACAGTCCCGAAAACCATCTGCATTACAATGCCCACGCGAATATCGCGCAAGCTCCAAGGGCGTTCCGTGCAAGTTCGGCTCACGTGTATAGCGGCATAACCCGCGAATCTCAAGGTATATGCGAGCGAATTATTATCAAGAACAGTCGACGCCCGAGCGCGTCAAACTCGTGAATTATTGAGCTATGACCGGAGGGATAATAACTGGATCCACTATATATATATACATCTGTCGATTTGTTTAAATCGGAATGAGGACGCGAGCCAATCATGTTTTCGCGTGAGTTGCGCCATCGGAGCGGCGTAATGGAAATGAAGACACATAACAACGGAGAGAGTATGCGTATACATTGGCATGCGCGTATTTTATGTAGTGATGACGTTTAATACGATGCGATAATGCGTGAAAGCGTTCGTCGATTGACTCGTTATTAATATAGTTTTATATATTCGACGATTCTTACACAGCATTATTATGTTGTATACCTTCCGGACTGACGAGGCTACACAGAGAAAAAAATTCAATTGATTCAACAATTTTTCATAGTTGAAATAGCGCAAACTCTAATATTGTCAAATTAACAACGAATCGTTGTAGAATGGAAGACGGAAAAATCATTGTTAATAGAACATTTATTTAATCCAATAAGCTGCATCATTTAACTCAAAGATATACATACAAACATAAATGAAAAAAAGTTTTTCTTGAGACTTTTATTTATACTTTACCGTATAATTTCATAGATGTTATAAAACACCCCCCCCCTCCTTTCCTCTCTCTCTCTCTTTCTCTCTCTTTTACTTGAGATTCCGATGGTGGTTTTGGGAGAATTCTTTGGCTAATTTAACTTAACAACAACATTTACAAGCTTTCTTAGATTATGGAATTTCTGTTTTTATACCCGTGATGTACCCATTTTATAAAGTCTTAGAGAAATTGTCGCTCGCATTCTAACAAACATATTTTATTTATTTATGAGATAACAAATATAACTTCGCATCGCTGATCGTATTACAAACATATACATTGACATTTCGCTCGCATCACAATAATAAACATTTGATCGCTTCGCTCACATATTTTATATTTTCAATAAGGTCTAAAATTTCTTATATACGAACTGCCGTTCGATTCAACCACTTGCGAGAGCCGAAAGTAAATAAAATCTGTGGATCCACCTAGCGGAGTATTTTCGAAGTCTCGACAGTCGACTTGCGGTGAGTCGCAGATATATAGGTTATACATACT
>UELV01079369.1:0-34682 GCA_900490015.1 Megastigmus stigmatizans | reverse complement strand
TATATATATATAGTGGCACTTCAGAGCGTTTTTTTCTGGAGCATCAAGCGCTCGCTGCAAATAGTTGGAAGCTGCACACCACGCATGCTCGCACATTCGGATAATACATCGATAATACAATATATTGCGCAACATATGCAATATTTACCGAACGAATTATTTACCGCGATTCATTTGGCTTCACCAACTAAATTCACTCCCTTCATTTTACTTTATTCTTCGTAGCTTCTGCTGTTTTCAATTTTGGCGCGTTTTTCATAACTCACCCGTTCCCAGGGAGGCAGAAAATGCCGATAAAAAAAAATAAATAAATAAAGCCTGTCGGTCCGTTTCTACGCGCTGATCGTCCAATTTGCCACTAATTCAGCGTTTAAACGTGACGGGAGTCCTCGCGCGTGCGTACATATATGCGCCAAATTGCCTATTCCCCTTTATATTCTCGGCGATCTGACGTAATGGACTTTTATAACGCTCCGCCTCTATAAAAGCTGCGTAAGCCAACGTCTGTCTTCGCCTGCTGTACGGCGCTCATGCACACATTGCAAGAGAGAGATGAAGTTGTTAGCGCCAATTTTTTTTTTGTTGCTCGACATAGGGCGCCCCGAGGGCGCTTCTTTTGCCTCGTATATAACACGTGTTCGGTCGTATATACACACACATTGGCGCCTGTTTCGCCTCGTATAGCTGTTATATTTTTGCATCGCGCCCATCATGCACGCAGAGTCCAAGATCAGAGGTCGATTGTGTGAGGCGCGTTGGTAGTGTATGCGGGAAATCGATGATTTAATAGTAGGTCAATGCCGATTCTTTTCAACGTTCTCGATTGAATTAAAGGAGGAGTTCAAAAATTGTAGTGCATAATAATTATAAGATTATATTTGATTCTGAGATATGCGAAGAAATAATTATAATTGTACATAAGGCTATATGAATAATTAAATATAACTGAAGGTAACGGAACTAAAGGCGGAAAAATTAAAGTCTCTCGAGTCATCGTTTTATTAATATACAAGCCAAGTGTCAAGCTGATTTGATTCAAGCTCTATACTTTGCGCGCACATAAGATCGCAATAACTAAAAACACCATAGATTACGCATTGTAAATAATTCGAGAATTGCTAATAACATGGCCGCGGGCAAAATTATACGCGAAAGCCGTGTGCGGTTATACAAGCGAACGCGATACAGTGAACGACGAGCAAATAGAGGAGCTGTCGTACCGCGCAGTCTCGATAGGAGATAAGGGGAGTGCAACAGTACAGCAGCTGCCACCAAGGCGAGATTGTCATTTCCGCGAACGAGGCGCGGCGATGCTCGAGAATGCGTTACGTCTGCTGCGACCGTCCGCGATATCTAGGCCGCGATTAACCCAACGCGTGCAACTCTGATTCTATACGTATTTATGTCTGTATATGTGTTGTAAACGATTTTTCGAAAGTACTCTACAAATTTAATATTGAATTTGGCCGAGTGTGCCGTACAGATGAAAGTTTGACCTTTTCGTGTCCAAGTGCCGGGGATGAGTCACGCACTTGAATTCGCGCGTGTGTTAGAACCGTGACGTACCGAGAAGTAGACTACTGAAAGTAGATGAAGTAAGAGAAAGAGAGATCGGTAAGACGAGTAGCTCGGAGTATCTTTTTTCTTGAGCTTGGGAGACATTCGAGTGTACAAAAGTTCTTCTTTCACACGGTTCCTATTTCGAGTAGTGCCAGGAAACCGTCGTTGATTTATAATGAGGTAATTAATCCCTTTCGCCGAATAAATCGATAATTTTCATATATATATACAAATGCATTATAATTTAATGTATTAAATCCATCGAATATGCAGCGATGACAAAGAATCAAATCCAGACTCATACATATAATACGTTCGATCCTACAGCAGACGAGTGCGCTTAGAAAACTCGATCGTGAAATCGCACGCGCAATCTATAAAAGTGAGAAAAACTCGAGCGAGACAATCCCGACAAGAAGCTCAAGCCGGAAGTAGTCCGCACAGCCTTGCCGTTGTGAGGCACCCATTGAAAGCTCATACACGCGTGTGCAGTCTTTTGTATCTGTCCACGCGCGCATATGTGTGTGAAATCGCGCGTATACGACGTCTCTTCCTTTTTCCCCTCCAGCTTGTAGACATCATCACGCCCGTCGACAGCTGTATAGTTCCAAGGCGACGACAACGACGATGAAAAACGCCTCGCATGTCTCATTGTTTGCGGCTTACACGCGTTATATTATTAGGGACGAAAGGAGGGAAGAGGAAAAAAAAAAGGCCCGAGTCGATTGTCGCGCTCGTTGCGTAAATGGGTGCGAACGCGAACCGATGATTACTGCCTGTGTAGTGTATATAAGCAGTCTCTTGTTGTTGTTGTTGTTTATTTTTTTATTAGGATTGGGTAATGGAGTTATGGGTATATATACTTTCTTTTAATAAGACTGTGGCAATATGGGCGGTTGGGTTTGATTTATGGTAGCGACAATCGGGTCTCTCATAATTCTGAATTGTGAAAAGGGATAATAAATATATAATTATCTATTTGTCGATATTTTTTTCTTAATTAAATACACTCGGAGCTTATAGAGATTCATTAAAAAAGCTCGCCAACAATGCAAACTCCTTGCGTATACGGCCAAAACTACACTAACTATATTATTAAAAATGACACTCCGCACGGCTCCAAGCACCTATATACTATAGTAATTCGTTCGCCTCCACAGTTTACTCCCCAGTGCAGTGTGTATACACACAAAAACACGAAGCAACTTTTCCGCGCAAGTGACAAACTCTATAATACCTCTGCGCGAGTAAAAAAAAAACACAAAAAGAGGAAGCAAAGTACCGCAGAGAGTGAGAGAGCCTCGAGTGCACAGAAGAGGGTGTCTCCCGGACTAAGTGCATAAAAGAAAGAAGCGTGCAAAAAGAAAAAGGGACGTCCCAGGGGACGATAAGAGAGTGTGTTGATTAGGGGAAGTTGGTGAGTGGCGCGCGGACGACGAGGGCATATTTTACGTGCCGCGTGTCGCCGCTTCCTGTGTGCCTGTTCCGCGCCCTACACCCGCCCCTGTCATGATGCTAATGCTGCTCTTGTGCGTCATCATGAAGATCGCGGAGGAACTTACGGTGGACAGGCAGTCGGTGCCCGGACCGATACCTGGACTCCCATGCTGCAACCAGGCGAGATTGAAGCCCAGACGCAGACGACGTTACAGGAGGCGTAAGATCTATATATACTTTTTTATATGCTTTTCTATATGCGGAAAACAATAACGAGAAAGATTAACATTTAGGTTGAAAAGGATGCTTTTTATATGTATAGTAACTGTATGTAAGGTATTAAACATCTCTAACGATACATTTTGTATATACGAGTGCATAATTATAAGTACTTGTTTATTTAAAAATGCAAATAATTAGCTTATTCAACTTTATTCTTACGCATCTTTAAGAAACAATATACAACAGTCTTGATTTACGCTGCATCCAATTCGCAAACCTTTTATATTTAGTCATGAAATTAAAAGAACACACACACACATATCGATACCTGCACACAGTCAACCTTATACCGGATGAAATAAAATATGTGTAATCTTAATGCGATCGCTTTGTTCGATCAATTCTTATATAGGCGAACGTGCGATGCTTTGCGATTAATCGTCTGTGTCCTCTAACAATTATCCGCCATTTGAATGTTAATCGAGTTCGAATACTATTACATATACCGATTAATTTTAATTCAAAATAATGTGCATACGATTACGCGTGTACACTTAGCAAAGTCGTGTTATATTAAGCATATTTTCCTATTATAACACAAAATGTTATAAACCAACGTTTCGTTTGCATAAGTGAGTACCTATAGATTTGTGATTATACGGAGAGAATTTACTTGAGAAAATGACCGTGGGATGGTGAGGAGTATATGGAAAATATGACTATGTGGCACAGTAAAAATTAACGGTGAACATCGTAAAAATTGTGATGGATGCCATGAATATTTCCTGTATGTAGCTTTCCCATCGCATCGCATACGCGCCGTTCATTCCACGAGAATTTTTGTAAGAATATTTCCTTTGTGCAAATAAGTTGCGTACCAATCTGGACAAAACTAGATTCAGGTAGTGCTGGGCTAGGATAACAGCATTATACTGAAATTACTAGAGCTGTAACCTAATTTTAAAATTATCATATAAGCTTATTATCAAACTTATTTAACAAAAAGTACAGAACATATATGATGTTTAAAATTTCTCTTTATGGTATAGACATCAACAATCAAATTTGTAAAATTTCTTTTCACACGATATACAAATGTATAAGATACAAATTGTCTTGGCGATGTTACTGAAAAAAATTGGGCGATAAATCACTCGATTCAACGTTTTTTAACATTAAGAAAACAAGATTTTTCACTGGACTTTTTTTTAAGTAAGGCGAAATTTATGATCAATTTATCCTTGTCTCGTGCATGGCAAAGCATATAACAACAAAAACCGAACGATCTTGAGAGCCAAGAAATTTATATGGGATTTGAAAGTAAATCGTTGGATAAAAATTATGATAAAATAAAACCCCTGTAAATCACTGTTCAATGACATTATCAAAACTGAATCAGTCTATTCAAGGATTAAACGAGCCTCTTATTTTCAATGCTATATATCCAATGTTGTACTTCACATAATCTATTCACCGAAATTCGTCATCGTACGACACACCAGATAAGGCGCCCAAAAAGAAGAAGAGCGCACGCATCAAAATATACATACATCCATAGATAAAAATAAAGAAATAAATTATAATGCGACTTGATTATCTACGACTTCGTGGAAATCATTACCCATATCTTGGCATAAAAAATAATCTTGAATAAAATGCGAGAGAAGAGGGTAAGTGCAGTGGCATCGAATGGCCTCAAATAATTGAAATGGATGATGCAATGTATGATATGTACATTTGTAAGCCTAGTCTTTACATATACTGTGAAATAATATGTAGAATAACATGTCGTACTTGACGTATATTTTCGACAGAGGTAAACAAAAGTGCAGTGGAGGATGCACTCGAACTTTTCATTGGATTTTCAGTAGTAGTCGTAAAATAAAATTCGGTAACGGTTTACCGCAGAAGAATACTACTGGAATATAACGAGCGCGGTGACATTTACGACCCGTACTGCATACTTGCAAAATACTTACCTACCTTATATGAAACAAAAAGCCATTAAATAAGCGAATTGTAGAATAAAAAGTGTAATGTGCAGCGCGAAAAAACTGTTAAAAATTTGACAATGCTGTTGTACGCGTTAATTTAGGATCGATAAAATTTAACTGAAAACATTTCGGGCAAGATAACTTACCAATCCATACGTAATAATCTACAGTACTATTGTAAATATCGCGTTTTATTTTCAATCAAAAAAAAAAAAGATTTTATGAAACACGTTGGAATAAAGCTTCAGTTATCTTTAATGCTTCAACATTTTCAAATAAAACGTAAATATACATTCATGGACTATTTTTGTCTTTTCCAAATTATTATATAGATATAAATGTAGGAATTGGTTATAAAATATAATACTTTTCACATATACACATCTTACTAAGTTACAGTCATAAAAGCTGCAATCTGATACAATTTGTCGCAATTCCTATACGACATTCCAAAGTAATCGAACGGAGTTTATGAAACTTTTTCTCAAACCCACCAATAAACATTCACCGATATCAAAACTCAATTCCAAACCAGACGAAATTTCTCCTATAAGACACGCGAAGCATCTCACAACCAACGTCCAAGATTCCACCGAAGTAGCGACGACTTCTCGGCTGCATCAATCCACTTTTCTCCGCTTCTATAATAGATGCATGCAAGAGGAGACAAAGGCAGCTGGAACATAGGCGTGTATATATGTATATATTGCATGCTTATCCAGTAGTTGTATATTGTACAGGCGAACTCTCTCGCAACGCAGAGCTCACGCGACAATAGCGACGATTACATTTGGAGCGTGGGCAGTGCCTCCATGTGTGTGTGATGGGACTGGCGTAATTAGGAATGCCCGCAGCGCAAAAAAAAGAAAAAAAAAAGAGTCGCGTAGCATTATAATGCGTATATACGGCCTACGCGACTCGCGCTATACATTATACACGAAGCGTTTCGGCAACTCTCGCCGCGGCTGCTAACTTGGCTTTGAGGCTTGGTCTGAATTGCGACGCGCTTTGATGACTGACGAATAGATGTATGCGTATACTGTTTGGAGAGAGTATCGATGAAGATGATGGATTTTTTACGGCGATGTATTATCATGAGAATGAGTTTATGCTCTCTATTGAATGAAGGTTGTTTTAATAAGCTGTATATATTGCATATATCGAGTTCGAGTTCATTTAAATACGATGATGATAATGGAGATTTGGAATATTCAAGGCGAGAAATCGTTTGAAATTATTATCATTTTAAAATATTCCTTGAATATTTCATGTAAAAAAGAATGTATATATATAAGTTAACCCGATCACCCACTGGAATAATTATTCCGATATATATATATATTTATATTTATGCTCTAGAAACAGGTTTAATTGCAGTGGAATTTTATTCATTGCAAAAAGTATCCAGCCACTCTTCAATAAATATCTTACCATATTTGGTTTTATTTCGTTCGAGTACAATGAAATGCTCTGTTCTTCTTTTGAAGTATATGTTTCAAGTATACATGTTTGATAATACGACCGAGACGTATTATGATGACCAGCATTTTTTTCAGCACAATAACGCTCTTTTCGCCAAGGCTTTTCATCGCGAGAGAGAATGAAAAAAATTATTGACACGTATATGTCGATGCCGCTCCCGCAGATTTTGCAAAATAAAAAATAAAACGACAAACTGCTATAGCACGCATTTATATCAAGCGAGAAATCCACAGCGATACGCAGAAAGAACTGAAAGGAAAACAGTTATTTCAGCGGGCCGCGCGCTCAGAAAATAAGGCATCCATCTCACGGACTTCGCGAGCGACGGTCGTCGATCGTGCGAGGCAGCCTGAAAACTCCTAAAGTTTATGCAGATGCGAAAAAGAAAGAAATTCTCTCTCCAATTAAAAAAGCAACACGTACTTATACACACGCAAACGAAGCAATAGACACACGATGTGTAAGAGGAAATTCCCATTCAGCGAGCGTTCGCTTACTTATGCATGCAAGTCGGGAGGGACGTGTCGCTGTGTGTACAACAGCTGCACGTGTGCCACGAAAATCATTTCGGAAGAGTGAAAGAGAGAATGAGAAAGAGAGAAAGGGTGGGACCGAAGGTGCAGTTGAGCCTGAGAGGTTGTCGCACTCTTCCGGCGCTGACGAATTTCAAGATGCAGAATCGATTTGTCGCGACGATGATATATTCTATGTATGCTATAGTTCGAGTAATGAACGGATACTTTGTTCGACGTGGATGGAATATCTTTAAAAAAATGATAATTGGCTTGATTTTGTTTACCGGCCCGGCTGATTTTGTCGAGTCTTTATAGGTAATATGTTAGAGTCCAGTGATTAAGTACAACGATTTGTAAGAGCCTGCGCGGAGAGCAAATTTATGCGTGTGACACGATTGTTGCTTGCGACACGAAACACACTTCGGAAACTAAACGCAGGCTTTGAAATTAAACAGTGCTGGAGAATACTGCTATTTATACGTGAATCGTATGCGTTAAGGTTTTATTTCAAGCGATACTTATTGTTTAAACAGAAATTATTGATTATTAAGTGGAATAATTTCATGTCAAAGGCTAGACGGAACGGATTTAATAAAATTACATATCTATCATGATTTTCAATGCCGTAGGATGTGGCATGAGTCAAATCATGTACACAATTTATACCGATTTCTACGCTTGTTCTAGATTATTCATAATCTTATGATGATTTTTATGTACGCGATGATGGTCATTATTACTAATATTTTCTCGAATATGGTTATAGTTTAATTATACTATTTTGCTATTTTTCGCTTCACACTCAATGTTGCAATAAACCTGATTCGAATGTATTTTTATAGATTGTTAATCTTTAATGACTTGCCTTACGGCAACATTTTAACTATATTTTTGTTTCGTAAATTTAAAATAAAAATAGAATTTTTTTATTGTTGCAATTGAGTAAATTGTATTCATTAATTCTAAAATCGTTTATATTGGCTATACCTAGTTAAGTTTGTTTTGATTTCGCATAATCTATTATATTAATCTTCTTAATTAACTTCTTAATGCAAATATAACAAAGGAAATTTCATTCCTTTCATATATATAGCGTGCTAAAGCTGTTCAGTTTGGAATGAAATTTCCTTTGTTATATTTGCATAATCGTTGTCATTTTGCAAAATTATCTAATTTACAAACTCAGCATTGAAAATCAATACATTCAAAAATCCATTGACTGATGTATTTTCACCTAACATACCTATACCTTCGAGTATCAATTTCATTAAATCATAGTAATACAAAGTCTTGCGCAGTATGCTTTGAGTTTACCTACATGTCGCGTTTGTATTCTGACTTCGACTTTCGTCATCGAATATCATTCCTTTTATTCATGCTAAACCAATTTTCTTTGATTTTAAGCGCTACAAAGTAATTGTTTAAGCAGAATTAATTGCAATTCATGATATAATAATAATTCTGACAAAAAAGAAAATTGCAGAACTACAAAGTTTGATGCTAATTTGTATATTTAGTTTTTTTTTTCACATGATTTACACACGTATATATTTCTAATATCAGTTTAGGCACGATCTAGTTAATTAAGAAGATTAATATAATAGATTAATCGTAAGTAATTGCACGCATATTTATTAGAGCGGTAAGAGATTACATAATAAAAATAACAATACCAGATATAATATTACAGCTTTCATAAACTGAAAAAACTAAAAAATCACTATACTTTCTAATAAACTTTATTGAAGATATGAAGGTAAAATTTTCTTCATATGTACAGTAAAATTCACTAGAAAGTACGCAGTAACTTTTTGTTCCTTACACTCTGTGAAAGCAGCAAATATCCAATATATTGTACTCAATATTACCTACCTACGTGAATTCCTTCCGTGTTTTTTTTTATTTAGATATCGTTTAAAGCTCTCTCATGTCTTTTATTTTCGTTTGAAATGAAAAAAGAATTAGTTTGAGCTCAATTTTGCTTGAAATCATTAAGCATTCCCAAAGGCAAAAATAAATTTGGCACTCAGTTCTCATCCGTTATCTTTCAGCGCTTCGAAAGCTATAAGAAATTCCTTCATTACGGCCAGATGCTTTCTTAGAACTACTGAAGTTTTTCCAAGTAATCCAATCCGTGTGCTCGCTAACATATATCAAATAAATCTGTACTCGCTGTCTATGAGTCTGAGAAAACTCAGGGGAATGATACTTTCGTGTTAGAGAAATCCGCAATTACGCAATCCCTCTAACAAACCATTTTCTACATACTCGCACTCTCTCTTTTAATAGATCTCTGCTTCCATCTCAAAACGAGACAAAAGCTCCGTAACAGAATCGCTCGCCATTCGATATGTAAAAAAAGAGATTAAGAATCAAACAGTAAAGGATAGCTCACCGTGTTCGGTTCGCGGCATCAGCTTGTACACACACACACTCACACACACACACACAAACCTCGGAGTCTTGCTTCTTCGTTTTCATCTCCCGTGAGCTCTTTCCTCTTGCCTCCGCGTTCTCTCGTACTGATTTCGAAGCGCCTCGCGAAAGAGAGAGAGAGAGAAAAGTGTGAGCGAGAGACGACGAGCCGCTGCTGCTGCAGCTCACGAAACGCGCCCGCCTCGACGCGGCAGTCAGTGACGGTGCGACGATCGAGCGCTCAACATCTCGTCTGCCGACGTATATAAAACTCGCGGAGTGTTAGTGTGTGTGTGTGTGTGTGTGTGTGTGTGCGTGTGTGTGTACTCTGATTTGGACTTTGGAGTCTGGTAGTGCGCGTATACGTGTGTTTGTACACACGGCAATCCGGACAATCCTTCGACTCGATTTTTCATATCAATCGAGACCCGAGGTGTATTTTTTATTGCGCGTCGCGGAATGTGATAGTGTGACTCACGACGCTTTTTTTTTGCTGCCTTCGAAAAGCGTACGTATACACAAACGAGTTGCATCGCGAGGTCCTATCCTGTGCACATCCGCGATCATCACGGCGGCGACTGAAGTGGAGATCAACATCAAAATCTGGCTATGGGGGAGGTGCTATCGTCGTCGCAGCTGACTAGGCGCATTCCGCGCCGCGAGAAATCGATCGTCGTCCGATCGTTTTCACTCGCCGTGTAAGGTTAGTCTCTCTCGCGAGCCGCGATAGTGTGAGAAGGATGGAGCGAGTATGCGCGTGTGTACTGTGTGTGTACATGTTTACTCCTTCCTTGTTGTTTCGTTTTTTCGTGTCGCAAGTGTGCATAGCTCGCGCGAGAGAGAACGGATAAGGAAGAGGAATGCAGTCACTGCCAGGGGCCCTGTTTTTCCTTTAATTGGTAGAAATCGAAAGTGCAATGCGCACGGAGAGAAAAACTTGGCGTGGACCGTTTGTAGAAAGGTCGGCACCGTCGTGCAGTCGATGCCGCGCGCGCGCGAAAAGTGAAAAGTTGAAACGATTAACGAGTTGATTGTCAAGTGTAGGATATAAAAAAAATCTAATATGACACGACTACCCGAGGAGTATAAGAGATGCACTAAATAGCTGCACAGGTCCGTTTCAAAATGGAGCGAGGTCTGGCACGCACAGTATCGTGAATACATAATGCACGGTCTCGACTTTTGTACACGAGGGTTTTTTATGTCAGGCCAGTGCTAAGTATGCCGTCGATCACTTTTTGAGATTTTAGCTGTCTCCCACTCTCCACCTCTGTTATTTGCTTTGCCTGCGTATCGTATTTATTATACGTGTATATATAGATATAGAAATAACATGACGTCACAGGGGGCCGCCCACGTGGTTTTGTGCTCGCGGGAGATTCGATTTGATTGCGCTTGGATTCCTAATATAGGTAAAGCGCCAGAGAGAGAGAGAGAGAGAGAGATAGAATACGAGGTGGCGCTTGGATTTTATTTCTTCTTTCTCTCAAACCTTTTTTTCTCCGGTCTCTGCACTGTTTATTATAAAAACACGCTCGTCGGTTTTTTTATCTTTTACGAGTACCCATGCTTCCGCAAATATGTAAGCGCTGTACTTACTACTTTGGATTACTGTAGTACTGTAGCATAGTGAAAAAATATCGAGGGTTAGGCTGATATCATCTTACATGATTGATTAATTTCATAAGGAAATTTTTTATATGCAAGGTTTTTTTTAAATTTATGTTTCCTTTAACACTTATTATCTATGTATTTGAAAAGTATAGATTTATTGTAAAATAGTAATATTTTATTTATATCACAAACTGGTTTTCATTTATTCTAATTTTCCACTTTAAGATAAGAATTTTTTAAGAATTTTTTAAATCTCATGAATTCAAGAAACATTTTATAAATTTATTTAATCAGTCTGGTTTTAAATTGTTTTAAGTTTTTTAAAATATTTTACACATATATTTAAATATATCATGCATCTCCTTTTTATCACTAATAAACTTTTAAAAATAATAATAAAATCAGTTAGTTCATATTTCTTATTCTAAATAGTAAAATTCTATATTGATAAGATTTTATGTCAACAAAATCAATATATTAAATTAACTTAAATTATTGTATTAGCACATTTTATTAACTATATTCTCATTTTAAAATAAATGTTTTGTTTGTGTTTACAGGTGCTTGCAAAACAACATCAATGATGGAAGACCCACAAACTCCAGGCTCGGATTGCAATTCCAATCCAGCGAATGATCCACAGGATCTCGTTGGTTCGGAATTCATCCAAGACAATATGGAGTACCAATGGTTCATCGACTACAGGTGGATAATCATTTTACTTCCTTAAAATACACCCAAAAATTCCTAGCACCTGGCACGGCCATTGTGCTCCATTGTTATTTTTGGTACCCATTCTCAAGAAGCCTCTTGTGCAAGTTTCAGAGATGGAGGTTTACACGTGCATCCCAGTGTGCTATCCTCTCTCTCGGCCTCTTATACTAAAGATGACCTGGGTTACTATGACGACCTGGCTCGAAATCTTGATGCCAATCTGGCAGAGGTCGACATGGAGAGTTTTAGGACTGCAGACATACACACACTACTCACAGCTCTACCTGTCATGTGTACTGATCCGGTCCAACACTCAGAAGTAAATTAACTCTTAATATGCTACAAATGAATGTTATTTAATTATTAGTTGCAAGAGTCTATTTGATGAAGTAGTATGCATTATTAGATATTATTCTCAAATTATGAATATACAGCATTAACTGAAACAGGTGAAAAGTGATGAATTAAAAAAAATTAATATGAATTGTACATAGCTCAGTATCTTCAGGTATTTAAGATTAAAAAATTTTAGTAAAGGTTCATTTGTATACATAGAATTCAATAATAGATCAACTGCTTTCATTTTTAATATTCATTCATACTATTGAATCAAAAGTTTTGATGTCACTATCGTATGATACCATTCTTAATAAAAAGGTTGTATTTCATCCAAAAGATATTTTCTTGATTTCACTTTACTAGCTGTATCTAAATCTTATTCTTCTGTATCATTCTGCAAAGTCAGTAGTTTTAATTTTTGAAAATTTGATCATTTGTACAATTTTGGTTCTCAATGCAATGCTAATGAAATTCATGAATTACTCCCATGGCAGTTTAACTACCAACGTGAAAGGTATGCCAGTATATCTGGCTCGATGATGGAAAAGCTCGACATCAGTTCTTCCATTAGTCCTCGAGCTAGCAGTCAGGTACGACGATGGTCCTATTTCAAGCAAAAACTTTTCTTCGCGTGCTTTATATTTGTTTCACTATGTTTATCCTGATGGATTTTAGGATTAATTGATGTAATAATACTAAAACACAGAAAAAAGGAAAATATAGCAATTGCCCTTTTGTCGACAAGAGCAACTTGATTTTTTTGACACTTCTTTGGTGTGACCAAATCTTATTATGTTGATAGAATTACTGCATGCCTATTCCTGGAAGCTGCACTCTTGGACTTGAAAAAAGTGCATTATATATTTGTTTATTTGTAAAATTTATACAATTTTAAGTATATGGGATTTCATTGCTACATTACAGATTTGTTTTTTTCTTTCTTTTAAATTTGAGTCAATAAATAGTCAGATTTGGAAAATATTCATTAATTAAAACTAATGCTAATACTATTAAAATGAATAATGCAATTAAGATTTTTTCTTTTGTATTAATTGGTGAAAATTAGTTTGAAACCATTAAGTACTTAACATTCCAAAGAGACAAAAAGAACATTTTTACTAATACTATATATACCTGCTACACTAAATTCTCTGCCGCAAACTAAAGTATCCCGTATCCTTGGAAAAAACAACAATAATACAATTTTCTAGAAAATAGTAAACTGCAGTAATAAATTTGCCAGGAAGCTGTAATTATAATATATAAAGCGCATGGCTGAACTTCAAATATACAACAAACATAAAACACTAAAATTTGCGATGCAAAGTTTCACAGCAAAAATTTCACCAAAATATACTTACGCAAAATTTCGTTTCTTCTACATAAAATGTGTTGCTTATAAATACTACTTTCATTTTACAACCGTTTACTTTGTAATTTATGTAAGGCTACAATTCAGAATTAATTGCAGGTCTCATATCTAAATACAATGTTTGTTGCAGTAAAATAACTTTGAGGACTTCCTAAGTATGATTATCTACTTACTTTATATTTTTAAATCTAAGCTACCAATATTAATTGAACACTAAAAATCATGACAATAGAACTACAAGTAAGCTACTGCAGTAGTCTTTCGATATTCACCTTTTAGATCTATGAAAGCAATCACATGTATACCTTTTTCAGTGACCTGATACTTTCTAATGACTATATACCAACGCGATACCAATCGTAGACTCAATTATTTATCAAAAGCACAGGCCAAACTTTCCCTCGATCACAATTAACTCTTTAGTCAAAGTTTTTTTTTTCTATGAAACTTTGCTGCGTAACGTGTATGTATACATGGATGTTGCGATCCGGAGCATGGCTGAAAGCAAAAAGCAGCGGCGATCCGTCGGCACACGCAAAGAACAAACTCCAGTTTGTCCTTAATATAGATATAAACAAACAAAAAAAAAAGCAAAGCTAAAAATGAAAGGCGTCCCCGTTTTCTCACTCTCTAACTGGATTCTCCTCTGTCTCTCCACGAAGGGCGAGGACTCGGCCTGCTCGACCGCCGACACCATATCGATCTGCAAGTCGTCGCTGCTGTTCTCGCCTGTGAAGGAGATGCCGGTACTGCCTCCGGGCGGCAGTTACAGCGTCGACAGCCTCGACTGCGAGGACATGTTGATAACCTGCCAGACCAACAACAAGAACAACTACACGATCGCCTTCGAAGGCAGTATAGCCATGTATTCCGACGGCTCGCAGGATTTCGATAATCAAGGTAGAGATGAGCGACTTTGCTCCATACTCGAGCAAGAAAATGATGCTGCCTTTTTTTTCAGTACAGTCTCATTATAATCGTTCTAATAATGCAGGTTTCTTTTATTATCATCACTTTGTGCGTTCAGTTTTCTAATTTAGCAACCAATTCATATACAATAATAAACTTCCTGTGTAAATAATAATTTCCTGTGATTAAGAGTTCGACATCTGTTTTATAATATTAATAGAGTGGTTTGAGAATTTCTCTCGGGATCGTTTAAACAATGAGCACATAAATACATAACCGGAATAATTAAAATGAAATAATGGTATAATTTGATATAAATTTAAGCCTTATACTTGAAAATTTTTAATTGTCAATAATAGGATTCCTTTTTAATAATCTATGTAAGCATCAATTTCGTGTATCGCTATATTATCCAATATTTAACAATGTATATATCTGCACGCCATAAAATGCAATTCCGCTACACATGCGTCGACGTTGAAAGAAAGATCCCGATGATTCGTTCACAGAGAAGCAAAAGGTGTACGGTGTCCGCGACTCCCAGTACTTCGACAAAGCCCTGAACTTCAAGAACATGCTCGATCTGTCGATGGCCTGCTCCGACTCCAAGATCTACACTACTTGGAGCAATCTAAAGCACTCCTCCATCAGCAAGACAATGACGCGCCATCCATCCGGTAACAACAACACGACGCCGAATTTTCTGCAGTCGAGCGCGGGCAACGGGCGAGGAAGCACCAACCACGGCAGCTCGGGCGGCTTGCCCCTCGTCACCAGCAAGACCAGGAGCCAGAGTCTACCGGATCTCAGTAGGGCCAGGGAGATCGAGCGCGTCGAGATGCCGCTCAACTTTTCTGTGAGTAGCATGCTAGATGTGTGTGTAATATTTGTTTGTCGATGCCGAGGCACAAATGGCGATCGTTCGCTCAGATAAGACAGAGATTAGATTTCGGAGAATTTATATAGTTATAACACTTGGGACGGCTTGTATGACTAATTTTCGTCTTTCTTCTATTTGAGGATCGGATTTCGTTCGGTCTGTCGGCTTAGCTTATCTTTATGCGTGGGATTAATGCCGCGTCTGACCAAAAATAAAGCGTTGAGGATTTTGTACAGCTGTGAAAATCAAGTATAATGTGTCGCGTTGAGAATTGTTTTTCAACATTTAAAAATGAATTCAACTTAATTAATTTTTTTAATAGCATAAAATTGTGATAATTAAAGGTATAGAAAAAGGAGGTTTATCATTGTCAATGTTAAATGTAAAGTCATATTGTGCAAAATGTGTACCGTGTCTTTTTAGGGGACGCGTAGCCTTCTAATTCTATATTTATTGATTTTAATCAATTAGCTGAGCCAGGATATTTTTAAACGCTAATAATTTACAACAAATTTATACGGTCCATTAGTCTTTAGTTTTTTTTTTATACGCTATTACACCCAAGAGGTTGCATTTAAAAAAAATAGGAAAAATAATGGCTTTCGTCGATAACTTTATCAGGTCGACTCGGGCGAGACGAGCAGTCGCAGCGGCGGTCGTCTGCAGAGTTCCGGCTCGCTGATGAGCCGCTCGATGAACGAGGAGAGCTCCGACAGCGTGGGCAACACCTTCTCCTCCAACAAGAAGCTGCAGAACATGAGCCTCGTGCGCCTGTTCATGAAGCAAAAGAGCATGAGCACGGAGGGCATGAGTCTGACCCTCGATCAAACTGACTCTGGCAGCGAGACCGGCTGGCCTACCAGCAGCAACAGCGAGAGCGGAACCCACAATACTCAGATACACAGGCAGCTACAGCATCATAATCATCATCAGCAACAGCAGCAGCAACACCTGAGCGTGCCAGACAATGATTTGGCTATCAAGTGGGTCAAGACGGATAATTACAGTAATGACATTCCCAAGAGATCATCCAACTGCTCGACTTCAATGGAGGATCTGCTCAACACCTCGAGATCCGCTTCATCGCTCAGCAGGGATACCACTTTCAAGAACAAGACGCAGAGAGAAATGAATACAAAAACGACTACTGGAGTGCAGGTATATCAATGATCGACTTACTTTAATTCAAAGATTCTTGTACTGATAAATCAGTAATATTTTTGTATCGAGCTGAGAAAACATTTTATTTTACTCGTTCGTAAAATTTGAACATAGTTATTAACGTTTTACCTCAAATTCTTGATAATTATGAATAATTTTTGGACTCTTGAACACAGCATGGAAAATGTCTTCGAAAATAATAAGTAACGTGCAAAAATTTTCTACTTTCTTGTGAAAACTACTCATTAAAGCTCTGAACAACACCAATCGAGTAATTTTAATGGTACTATAACACAAACAAACAAAAAATGTCAGGTGATGACGGAAGTCGAGGACAACAGCGTGCAGACATCACTGGCCTATCCGTCACCCAACTACTGCAGCAAGGACTCTGGTAACTTCCCTTTCCGCGAGACACTCATCAACGAAAAGCCGGTCTACGTAGTTTACCCAAACTACACTCTACCCGATCTTTCCTTCCTCAACACATCAGAAACTCGCTTCGACAACGTCGCTCTCAAGCCTCAAGTATACGGCAAACGAGCTAACAAAGCAGGCAGACCATTTTCTTGCAACGACGTCGATGCCCTAAAGCAGCGCGGCTTCTCGCATGTCAAAGATTGGGAGTCGCTCACCTTCCTCCTGCCCAATGAGTACAGAAAGATCCTGCACGACGTGCCCGAGGTATCCAAGCACGTGAAGCTGGTAGGCGAGGAGGCGAAGAAGCCCTTGTTCTGCCTGTCGCCGCCGATGAGGCACAGAAAGAGGACTCTGAGCGACATGATACCGAATACCATCGTCTCGTCTAGCAGCAGCACGGCCACACAGCCGTCATCGGGATACAGGGGCTCGTCGACTATTCTGACCGACTCCTCATCGAATCAGCAGAACTCTGGGGTAAGTCGACGATCCTTTACAGTTGCAAGATCTAGTTGGTGACGCATTATAAAAAAATGAAACAGATGTTTTCATACCATTGGCATACCATTGGCTGTTTGAAATAGTAATTCGATTTTTAAATAATATGTATGAAAATGTACAATCCAGAAAAAGTACTTGATTAAAATTGTTTTTTTTTTTGTACGCGAAACAAATACTCAAGATTTCAACTAAGAACCTTTAACCGTTCATTGTACTCATTATCTTGTCACTATATAGCTACATATCTCAAAATCATTTAATCTTATATGGAACCACGTGGTATTTGCATTACAGGGTAGCAATCCCCTCTACCTATACCGTTACGATAGCGTCTCCTCTGAGGCGTCGTTGCTCGGCCAAGAGAAACTCCTCTCGGCACGTCATACAAGCGCCCAGCTGCAGCAGCAGCAACAGCAGCAGCATCACTATCGCGCCTCAGTCGCGCCGTCTCTGCCTAAGCGCTCGATCTCCTTGCCCCAGGGAACGGACACAGTCTCGGCACCACCGCGACCACCTCTGCCTCGTAGCATCCTCCGTAAGAATCGCGCAGCCGCCGTGGCAGCCGGCAAGCGTTGCAGTATGTTCGAGATGGGCCAGGTAGCCGAAACCGATGTAGGCGCAAGGAACTCACACGGCCAGGAGAACAAGAGGATGTCCCTGCAGGAGCCCTACTACATGAACAACGACTTGCAGCTGCTGAGACACGCGGCTATCGTTGATTCGGAGAAGGATATCGATGAAGCAGAAGAGAGGCAACGATTCGGTACGTGCAGTATATATGTGTATATGCGATATATATGTTCGGGCTAATTTTAGAAGCGGGTGTTGTGTATCAGGCGCCTGGATGCGAGAGTCTGACCTTGGTGGAGAGAAGTACGGTATATGAAATTTCTTTGGAGGCAGATCGTGAATTGAGGACTCATTGATTTTTGCGGGGTGCACTTGAGCTCTGGGTTTTTCTTTACCGAATACCGAGAGGCATTTAATAGTGCTCTGAACGGCTTTGTCTACTTTGAGTGGAGTTATTCTTATGATGTTTTTCAAAGTTTTGTTTAAGATGCTTTACGTTTGATTTTGTCTGAGTAAGAAAAGATTTTATAATAACAACAACGCGGCTGTTTTGAAAGTAAAGATATACATATATTCGTTCTACTATTAAATTTCCTCTTTCATGAATAAATGTAGTTCAATTTCATACAGAAAAATTTTTATCATGCAGAAATAATAAAATTTAGGTTAGCTCAGGAGTCAGAGCCCTTCGTATCAAATTGTGGGTAGTAACTTCATTACTTGATACGTGATACACACATGCTAGAATTCAATTTTTATGTTAAGCAAATTATGTGAATGTTTATCTATATTTTCGTTTTAAAATTGTTTTAAATTTATATTTAAATAATTTTTAATCCCAATTATATTGATTACAAATATTTAATTTAAAAATAATCCATTTGTTAAATTTAAAAACTTTCGATTGACAAGATGATAGATTAATTTTATGTAGCAGAAAAATAAATAAATTGAAACATACAGTTTTCCTCAAATGAAGTTTAATAAGAGAACTGTAAATTTCTCGTTTTATAGAGAGATTAAGAGGATTAGACAATGAAGATTTGGAAAGTAGCGGCGAGGATATAAAGCAATTAGAGGAATTCTTGAAGCGAAGTGGCTTCTCATCTCACAGCAGCGATGGTGACACGAATAATGATCATGACGCAGACATAAAATTGCGATCATGCGTAAAAAGGTTCCTTGCCCTCAAAATGAACCAAGACATGGCTAAAATGATCGACATGGCTGATTCACAGAAAAAGACTGTTAGCTTTGCAGTTAATGGAAAAGGGAGATATCTCGACAAAAAGGTATTATACATTATAATGAATTGCTTGACTGCACAATTCAATGAATTCTTTTTCACAAAAATCCTATTTTCTGCTTAGACCAATATAATGGAGGAAAAAGAGCGTTTGAACGTAAGCGAATCCACTGATACAAATACAGAACTGAGGCCTCTAGATTTAGAAGATAAGAAAAGTAATTAAAATACAAATGAATTAATTTATCGTCATTGTAAAATATAATTTAACCGTTTTTCTCGGCATTACAGAAATGATTTGGTCGGTAAACAAGTCCGTGGATGGCCTGTTGAAATTCTGGCACAGTGAGCCGGTGCGCAGTCGACAAGGTTATAACGATAAGAACGAGTGCTCACAGCTTTGTCTTAGCCAACTTTGTCCAGCACTTTATACCGTCATGTCGGACGGTTTGAAACCACATCTTAACTCAACGTTCGGTCCAATCGCTAACAGCGTCTGGCAGGTGGTCGAGGCCTCCTCTCAACAGGGTCCATTAACCAAGACACTGAACGACTTGGTCCAGAAAATCAACGGTGAAGACTTCATTACCGAGGGAATGTTGAAATTCCATGCTTTCGTCTTTGGTTTGCTCAAGTGAGTTCACTTTTTCCAAGTATAATCTCTGCATTCGAAAAAATCTCAGAATACCGATAATTTTATTATTTTAATCTGTAAGAAAAATTAATAAAAATCCCTTTAAATAATCACAGTACTTTATCCCTAATCAAATCTCAAAAAAGGGCAAATATAGTGTTATTTGAAGATAGCCTCTGTACATTCGATCAGTTTACATCGCACAGAATGTGTCACTCAATAATTTGTGCATCTCTATCTTTCCATGTGATAATCAGTCTGCGGGCACTCGACGCCTGGTTCGCCTATCTATGCACGCGTGAATCAATCCTGCGCAAGCACTACAACAACAACAGCCTTTTTGTTGCTGCCTTGGGTTGCGCAAACAGTCGCGAGGTCGTCGACGCCTTCCTCAACATCCTTCAGCCTCTCGCCTTCTGTCCCTTCCAGCTGGATCTACTCTATCAATATAGACAACTTCACAACAGTTTCGGCCAGGGCAACTCCATCAATTTGGACATCAAGAAGCCATCACCAAGACCAAGATCATGCGTTCTATATGACACGAGACAGTATGAAAGTGGAGAGAAAAGATCCGAGGAGGAGATCAAGAAGAGGTGGAGTCACAACCCATTGAGCACCAAGTTCCATTTCGACAGACTCGACGATTCCGAAGATTATACCGATAGTTTGGAGCATTCGCCGCTAAATAGAGCTAGTCCTAAAAGAGCCATTCCTACTAAACAACAATCAAAGTTACCTGAGTCCAAAGGTCAGTTAAATTTTATCTTCAATACTTGAGTTCGATATGGAAACATGTCAATTATCCATTTAAACTTGTAGAATTAAAATATTTTTAAATTATATTTATTTTGGAAACTTTTATCTAAAACCATTTCAATTTCTTGCGGTATTTTCTTAGTGTATTCATCCACAATCATATACATTATATTTTTAGCTACATTTTTAAATAAATTTGAAATAAATTGTTTATTCAATTTAATTCAATAAATCATAATTTTTACTTTAGGTCAGACCTGCTTAGTGCAAAAATTAATTCTTCAGAAAAAAAAATATAGGCACGTACAGGTTCGAAATCTAAGTGATGTGTACTAAAAAGTAGACAAATCAAAGGTGTGCGTTCTTCAAGAAAAAATCGCAAAGCCAAAAAAAAACAACTTTTTGCTTAAATCTTAGAAGATTATTATCGGAGAGAAAATCAAAAAGGTGCGGTTTTTTCTGGCAAAAAGAACTACAAGGATTAACTTGTAAAATTTAAATCGGTTTATAAACTTTTGCGCAGAATGCAAAAAACCGGCTGAAATTGTCCTTTTTTAATTTTCCATTAACTGTTTGAAAATTTGAGTAATCGAATTGAAATTCACCTCAAGTATGACTGACATAGGTGTAAAAATGTGTTTCAAAACTCAATTCTGTAACTTCATTAGTTTTCGAAAAATTGCATTTGTTTATTAATATTGACATAATATTAACATAACCAGCATTATACATACATCTTGAAGCTTCAAATTTTTACGTACGATTTAAGGCTAATTACTTTTTGCATATAAGTTGCAAAATTATGCGTTTGAAAAGGTAGGTAATTTTGCAACTGATTTAAAGGTAACTATCTCGAAAAGTTATGGTCCTATCGAAATGAGCCTTAGATATTCGGAATGTGCGAATTTTTTTACAAATTTTAAGAGATAATTTTTTTTCTTGAAGAACGCACACCTCTGATTTGTCTACTTTTGAGTACAAATCACTTAGATTTTGATCCTCTAAATGCCTATATTTTTTTCTGAAGGATTAATTTTTGCAGCGTCCAAGTTTAATTCTATTGGACTATTGTATACTCAAACTTAACATTGATCCATCAGATTCCAAATCGCGAAAGGATGACGAGTCTAACGCAGAAACAGCAGCACCAGGAGAGAACAAATTTCGCAAGCTTCAAGAGAAATGGGAACACCTCGGTCGCGACGAGAGCATCACCAGTCCCAAAGATTCACAGCCAGTGCCAACGAGTACGAACACGCCATCCCCATCCTCTCCCACCCGTACTCCCACCAACCTAAACAAATCCAAGATTCCTCGACTCCTGACCTCTCCCATCAAGACTCCCTCCAACTTGCCCATTCCCGTCAAATCGGCCAAATCGCCCTCGGGCATACCGGCTCTGAAAAAACCGACTGGTGCTGCTGGCGTTAACAAAGGTGTTGGTCAGCCGGGTAAGAAGGTGCCGGAACCCAGGAACTGCAAGGACTCGCCGAGAAGAACGAGCAGATTGGACCAGGAGAACACGGGGACGCCAAGGGCACATCTAACGAGACCGAGCTCACTTCCTTACAAGACCTACGGGACAGGGGCCAAGGAGAAGAACGCCGTGTCACCCCATAGGAGAGCAGCCTCGACTTCGTTACCGAGGCCGCACTCCATTGCCGCTCCCCCTAGGAATCTACCACCCAAGCAAGCTCCAAAGTAGGATGATCTCTATATTGCCGTTTTTAGTCAGATAATTATTGCATTTTATTCTTCTTTAACTCAACTTTTCTATTATAACAAAAAAACTAGTATTTCGTATAAATAGTTTTCATTTTTCATATCGTTATTGTGTTAAATGTAAGATATGCAGTAATATTCTTAGAATCTTCAATAACAGTTTTTAATTTTTGTATTTACATGATTTAAAAAATATTTTCGCAGAGTCGTGCGTACGATGACGAGTAAGCCACAATCCGAAGACGGGCACTTGTCGTTCAGCGAGAATGAAAAATTGAAGGTGATTCTCGAGGTAGACAACAAGTGGCTGTTATGCGCGAAAGGTGAACGCAAGGGTCTGGTGCCGCGTAGCTGTGTGAGGCCCATCCAAACTTAGCAGCAAACCAGCATCCCAAAAGTCGGCAGCAGATTAGTCCTCGCGGAATCTTCGAGCAGGATTAACAGCACGGCGGCGTGTATATATTAAGAGGATGAATTTAAGCTTAAAGAGGAAATATATTGTATTTTAAGGACGGGACGATGCGTGCGAAAGAGGTCCAAAATGCTAAAGATTATTATTAACGATTACGTACGTGAAAGAAAGATTGTTGATTAATGATGATAATTGATGCTTCGTTTATATATTGAGAAAAGGTCGAGTCGAGTCAGCAAGTTTAATAATATGATTTCGATGTTATTATTACTGATAAGAGTATATTATAAGATATTAAGGCGCAGGAGACGATTATTAAGATTATGAAAGGAGAGAATTCAAGAAGTATAGTCGCTAGTCACTTATAGGCTTTCGAACCAGAATGTATTTAATAATACTAGCATACAGCTATTTATAACCATGATGTACATATATACAGCAAAGACGATAGAGATTAATGATTATTGATTAATAAGACGAATGAATAATGTCGAGTAATAACTTATATAATATATTATATATTATGTATAAATGTAACTGTGATGATAGCTTGTAGACGAGTAAGTTTCCGGCGGAAACCTTGAGAGAAGGATATAAGTCCCCCCAAATCCCTCTTTTCAAGTCCTCCACCCCCACCCTTCTTCATTACGTACGTTGCGTATATTTCGAATTTTTCGACAGAGTATTTTATCCCCGATGGATAATTTACTCTAAACTTTGTATAATCTTTTTTTTTACGCTCCTTATCCGGCGCACAAGTGATTTATTGCTAAACAATGATTTTTATTTTCATTCCCTTTTTCGGATGATTTTTATTCCAATTATTAAGAAAACAAATCACAATAATATTACAAAAAAATGAAAACAGCTGTGGCGCCAAAGGATACCAACTCGATCAATAGGCGCCTCGTGTTTTTTACTCGCTTTGTGTATTCCTCGGCTTGTGAAAGAAGTAAGGAGTAATAAGCTAATAAAATTTATCTCAAACATTAAAAATTGTGGTTTTTTTCATTCTCGCACCTTTTTTACCTTTTACAATTCCTCTCTGTACTATTAGACCAAACCTTGAGATGTAACTTAAAATTCTTTTGTAAAGTTCTTTTTAATCATTCAAGTTTAAATTTTACATTAAGCTTTCAATAAAATTTTTATGAATTTATTATTATTCTATTTAATTTTTAAGTAAAATAAACTGAATTTTCATTGGAACTTCTATATTAATTAAATATTTGATTGTTTTAAAATCGGTGCTTTACGTTTGAAAAGGAGATCTGATTCGATATGTAACCACAAAGTTAACGAAACATTTACGAAATGAAGTTCAATAAATAGATTGCGTGCCATGAAATTCTTTTCTGATTTGACCTTTCAGCTTGTACAGTGCCAGTCTCACTGTTCTTATACCTACAATTCTTATTTTTGCATTTTACTTATTTATCTGACTGTATCGTGTAATACCGTACTCAGATGTATAGTAAAAGTTGAATTACTGAACTTACTTGATTTAATAGTACTTGTAACAAAATAGAAGTAAAAATGGATGTAGATCTATGCACATACGCAATATACTGCTTTATTTGAATTAATCAGAATTTATCGTACGAATTAAAAAACTAATTTCTCTATATTTAAAACAGTATAGTAAATGAAAAACATTTTATGAAAATAAATTATAAAATCTCTAATTATATTTGTTGTTCATTCTAAAAATAAATTTTTAGAATAAATTATAAATAATAAGATTTTAGAAATTTCGCATGGTGCAGAACATTAGCAGACTTTTGACGTTCTTCCACTACAATACTTGAATTATCCGCGTTGTATGAAGCAAATAAGTAATATAACAACACTTAGCTTAAGATTAAAAAAATCTTTAATGCAAAAAATATTACAATATAATGATACATCAAATTGTGCTCACACGATATAAGATCTTTGCATAGACAAATTTCTCATACTCTTTAAATCGCTCGTTTAATACTAACTTTAACATAATTTCTTCTCTTTTACTTACTGGTTTCATTTTCTTTTATATATCTATATTAAATACCCTGGAATATCAAGAGTCCACGATCGCTTTCAATGAAATCTTTGAAATCGACCTTCTGCACCACAAGTTGTTAGTCGCTCACTAAGAAAAAAAACGCATTGAATATATCTATAATGAATATTTTTTTTTCATCTAAATTTTATTTCAATATCGATGACAAAACTTTTATCAAGTTCAATTGCATTGAATTTGTAAACTTCAAATAATTAATTAATTAAAATAATAATTTGCTGAAAAAAAACCGAATTTTTTTCTTTAAATGATAAAGTGGAAAAACTAGTTGATTTTTTGAAAAGTACAACTACAAAAATGTATGTAAACAGAAAAGCAAAAAGAGAACAGCTTTTATCTATACATATATCCGTTTATGTGTATCTGTGTTACGTACAAAAATGGGTATCTTTTCATTTATTTTTTTCTTCTTCCATTGTGAAAAACACTCGGTTTCATTTTATCATATGACTATTGCATTGGTTCTTTGCACTGGGTGCGGAGGAGCACGGAGGAGAAACTTGAATCCGTTGAACATTACTGGAATCAGCCAAGTTATACCCACTACTTCATTAGAATTTCGAAAGCTATTATATTAACGGTCATTTAACAAAAAGAGCTATTTTCAATAAATTAACGTTGTAATTCGTAGAATATTCGTACGTAATTCGTAATAGTAACTTCGGATTTCACATTCTCGTTAAAAAACAACGAGAAACTATAAAACTTATGGGTATTATAAAACTTAATCGTCTATCATTATTATTCGAATGTTCTACGTAAGCTTTAATATTTTATGATTCGCAATAGCTTATTCAAAAAGTTTAAATGTTAAACGAATAAGAAATAACTCTAAACATCTTACATTCGACGCTATAAGGTATACAAAACAAAAAAAGGTGACAAAACCTTTTCCAGTAAATTTTTCTTGAGTGGACGTTCAGCTCCACGTATTATACGGACGATGAGAAATTAGGATGATTTGTTCATTGGTTTCTCACTGGTTTAAATCGCGGTGTAGTCTTACGTCTCCAAAACTATAGATGTAGTTTAGTTGTTTATCTTAAATTTTATTTACAGTCAACCTACATTCGACTAGGTGCGGACAAAGGGCATCATCCGATCATCAAAGTCTTTGTATTCTTTATAATTTACCACAATTGGTAGGATATACTAAAAAATTTTTTATCATCTTATTTCAATACACGATAATATAGCCGATAATTTGTTTGTTTGTTTTTTCCATAAAAAATAACTATGAAACAAATCGCTTAATAGTAGTCGCTTACTTTATCTAGATTAACAACAAGTTTCGACGCGCCTTTTACTCGTCGCGTGGATACAATATATATAATATGCGAATTAATCAATCTTCGGGGATGGGCACACGCATGCTTGCCTATACCCGTTCGGTTACACATCAAATTAAAATTTCAGTTCGATGACGATTCATCCAAGAAAAATGTACGACGAGCTGCACACACATATCAAAATCAACTCCACACCAGAGATGGACCTGACTAATTCATTGGAGAAATCATTGATGCTCTTCATCACTTAATTGGTTCATTTATTTTTAGTCAATTCATCGTAACCCACGAGTAGAATCTTCTATATGACTCGCAATAGTTACAGTTAACAAGTTACAAAAAGTATTTAGCGGATACGTTCAAAAATCTGAAGTGGTTCATATAGCTATAAACTTTTTTTTTTCAATTGTACTCTGGTTCGAAATTTCATCACAGTCACTTTTTATTTTTCAGCTTTACTCCGATATCTGAAAGATTTATAACTCTAGTAAAGCATAATTAAGATTTATAAATAGACAAAATGTAAATAGACTTATTCGAATTGCTTTTATTTATGGTCGTATATAGGAGGTTCTACTGCATGGTATGATAATTGATTTTCAATGGTTAATAAATTTGAATAAAATTTTTATAAAAGCGTATAAACATTATTTATAAATCATTAAAGCGATTACTAAATTAATTACTGAAACATACATGTAAAAGCTATTTACAACTTATTAAAATTAACAGTAAATATACCCTTTATAACCGAACTTATTCCTTTTATATTTACAAAACTTCATCGTACGCAAACTTACTAATATTTTTTCTCTCTTTTAACATTTTTGTTCTATGAATCTAAGCTTGAGTGAGTCTGATCAATCTCTGGCTAATATTGATAAACGGCAGATAAATTATTAGACAGATTCTAGGATCAATGGATTTAATATTGTAGCTCTGATAAATAATATCGGACAGTCATCGCCATTTTTGATTGTAAATATACCAATTTACGAGCTGGATACGATACATTTAAAAAAAGTAATAAAATGTAATATTTTATGTTATAAAATGAAGCTGTCTTACTAAAACTGCTCTACTTGTTTAGTTTTAGCAAATAACTCAAAATTTAATTTATTACAAAAGTAACTTTTGCAAAAATGTTTAACAATCATATTGTGTATACATATCTATACATAAGTACATACACAATAGTTGAAAAACAAAACATTTTTGACAAAAGCTTTAATTTTCTTTTTAAATTGGTGAAATACTCTCGTAATAAACGATGACTGTCGGACATTTTACATACTTTGCTCTACCCTATATACTCGCGAGCCGATAAAAATATGTTTGTCGTACTTGTCGTCCGCAGTCCGATATGTCTGGGCCCTATATAAGAAAAAGAAGTAGCGCAAATGGCCGCTCCGATATTTTTTGTTTTCTTGTTTACAATCAATGCATCACTCATACACGCTTTGTAATTTGTTATGTTGTTTAGACAATTGTTAGTAATATTACAATAATATTGATTACCATCGTACAATATTTATATTAGGTACACCTGGTTTTGTATTTTTTTTTCATCTAATATATATTATCATTGTTATAATTTTTTTTCCAGATTTTTAGTGAAACGAAAAAGTTGAATGAAAAGCGCTAGGCGTTACAATTAATTGCGTTATATATTTGTTTCCTTCTTTAATTCTGCTTTTATATTTTGGCACTGTCGAAAGCCAGCATTCGATAGGATAGCAGAATCCGAAGTTGGACGCTCGGAATTTCGCAATCATACACGCAACTCATTATTTAACTGTTAATTTAGTTTATACACTAAGAACACTGTAAAACGTTATAATTTGTAAAGTTATGGTTTTTTTTTCAAAGTTTATAAAGTTTGGATTTATTTGTATATAAATCTAATAATTTTAATTCAAAGAGTTCAACAAAAGGAGAATGTATAATACTTATACGAAAAATTTACTAAATTAAAAAAAACCATAACTTTCAAGTTATCAATAATTCAACACTTTAAAAAAAGCAGAGGAACAAAAATTGGGGAGAAGCGCTGACTAACCAAAATTACGCGTTTAAACTTAAGAACAAGATCGTAGACACGATTATTGCGCACCTTGGAAGACGAACGAAGAATCGTCTATTGTTAATTTCCCTTTCTTTTCTCACGAGTTTATGTAAAAATGGGGCGGACATTGCTCTTTGCGTTCGCATTTGTACAGTTTCGTCTGTCAAGGATCCAATCCAATGGAATCCAACTTTTTATTATTTTTTCTTGGCTCGACAACAATAAATATCTACTGTCGGAGTTCAGAAAATCCTGTAAAGACGAGGCTTGAGTCTGACATTTATACGTCTCTCGTTCATTTATCTCTAGTAGCATTTCTTTCTTAATCTGCTTTGCACTTTGTCATTTACGAGAAAAACTAATTACGTATTTAGAGTTTCGGTTGAACCTTTTATATCAATTTACTATACATATATATTTTTCTCAACGAGGGATTTTCATCTGTGGAGAAAATGAACGTTACAGACGTAATGAAGATTTAACATTGCGCGAGTACATTATAATTCCTCGTGGCATTGTTAATCGACTGCGCGATTGTGTCTACCAGGTACATCGTAACAAGATTCGTAACCATAATCTTAAATACCTCTTTCATCATCTTCTTTTTTTATTTCCTTTCTTCTGCTCTCTAGTGTTTCGTGGTTTACTGAAGGAAATTGTAACAATACGTACATACGCAAACGCCCAGAAATTAAAACATTCTCAAGTCAAAACAGAATAATAAAAAGCAACATTTTTACGAATCATTATAGTGGGATTTTAAATACGTCGCAGAATTACATTTCAAAATAAATATTGAAAAACAGAATTAAAAAGATATATAAAATATGCTAAAACTATAATTTTCATTGTTTGCATTAGTCATCAATTACAAAAAATAAAATAAAAATAAAATTTTCTTTTTATAAATTTATGACTTGTTCTTGTAAGCCCAGATCCATACAATTATAACCTTTGTAAAGACAGTGGCTTTGACAGTAGCGAAATAGGTCTGTTTGGCAAGTTATGTCAATGGGAAACGAGGTCCTCTTTCATCAAACAAGACTATAAAATAAACTGAAAATCAGATAACATAACACAATGCTTATACTTATTAGGCTCATTAAAAATCGATTCGCTATCAATGTACAGGCGCGTTCTCGCATATATTATAATTATTATAACTATTTACAGAGCATTGAGATATATTAGCTATAAACCTATCATTTTACATAACGACACATCATTAACATTCAAGTAACTCAGGAGTGAAAATGCCAAGTTGACAAAGTATTTCTCTGCCATTACATTGAGAGAACTAATGTTTAATTATGACTATATAATAGTTTTCTGTAACTGTAAATTGTCAGTTTAGAAAGAATTTATTGATATAAAAAGGACTTATGCCCAAGACTAAAGATATGACGTATCTTCAAAAATAGGAAGTATTTCGATGATTTTAAAGAATTTTATTATAAAATAATGTGTTTATAAAACGGTCTCTTCAGGGACACCATACGCGAAAGATGCTACCACGCGAGAGCATGCGAAAAGGGAATGATTTGCTCGCGAAAATTCGTATATGATGTATTTATTATAGTTACATGAAATATTCGTGTATACCTAAGTAAAAAAAAATTGAGAAAACGCGAAAGATATGGATAACGTAACTTCTAAAGACACAAAACTTTTGGGAAACTTTTAGTTAAAATGCAAAAGCAGTAAACATTACGCGGAAGTCTCAACTGAATTTTCTTTTAGCAATTATGCAAAGAACTTTCGATTTCTACGCGAAGAGGAGGTGGTTAAATGGAGGGGACCGTTCACGTGCTTTCGCGTCCTTCACGTATCGTGTCCCTAAGGAGACCGTTTATAAAATAAAATAAAAAAGTAATATCTACAATGAGCAAATATTACTAGTCCTACGATTTACGACTGGTTTATATAACAAATGTTCTATATTGAATAAAAATATTTCAAATAAACCTTGCTAGAAATTCGACCATTTTTTCTAAACAGAAAACTACTTTATAGCCAGATATAATATAATAAAAATATTTAACTAAATTTATCCAAAGCAATATCCAACAACTAGGAGCGATTAGCAGTTTGAATAAAAACTAAAATGGATTTATAGTAATCATTTTTTGTAAATAAGCAAAAATGGTTTTCATTTCCACCAGGTAAAATACATAAACCTTTTAATGAGTAAGATCTTGTCAGTAGTTTTGGCAGCGAAATATTTCGTGGAAGGCCAAGAATCAAACGTGTAAATCGGGTAAACAAACCATGTTGCACGACAACGACATACATTATAAACGACGGTAGCAAACGTACGCTTCATTCTAACATATCAAAACATTCCTTTTGCTAAATGATACCATAAAAAAAAAGAAAACCTGAAATCCATTTGACACACGAAAAAAGGAGAGTATACGTAAGAAAACACGTACGCGCGAATGCCTCGTATTTCTTATAAAGTTAATATACAACGGCGGCATCGATAAATTCGGTTATCTACTAGGTAAGTTAAGGTAATAAAAAAAGAAACAAAAACCGTTCGTTCGTCATGGCTTAATTATATCGATGTTATAATTGTATGTAACCGTCGTTCCCCATTGACGGTATTTTCTTTAAGGTATGACTGTGATGTTAATATTTTTTAAAATCACTTTCTGTGCTGATTTTTAACAATTAAAAACTTGTTATAATTATAGAATAGAAGGTATCCCATCTGTTAAAAGAATGCATTTACTTTTGGAATAAGAGTATATAATTTTTTTCAGAGCTAAATGTCAAATTTCTCTTAAAACTGCATGAAGTGTTTAACTTAAAATCCAGAGAATTTCTACACTTTTTAAAAAATAATTATTAATTAAATAATACGGAATACCATTAGTTCTACAATGATCCAAAACCTGAATGAAAAATAACGAAAATTCAAATACATTATTCTCAAAGATAATATCTATCAAGGGAAATCACCAGTCATAACTTAAACCTCCTTAATCAGTATACTTGTGAAAGAGCTTTGCGCTTGTACGAGAACAATGATCGATTGTGCAATGTCAAAAACTATGAGCTACGAAGTCGTTATAATACACGCCGGCTAACTACATACTAGATTCTTTCGTGGTGAGGGACTCGCTGGTGTTGTCGACGCGTATCAGTGTCGATGAGTTCAGTACCATACTCCGGCTCAAGGATGCAACTCGCTCCATCACGCACGAGGCTGAGAGTCGCGCCTCAGCGTCATGGTCCCAACATTCCTCCATTGTGTCGCAGATCGCTAGCAAACCCTAGAAATCATTTTATTTTATTTTATTAGTTTTTTAATTGAATTTTTTATGTATTTGAATAATTTACTAAAAAATATGTGCAAAGAATAAATGTTACAAAATTATTATAATAGTAAAAAGAAAAGCAATAGTTTTAAAATACTCAAAATGATGAGATTATTTTTGTACTATGTTGTGTTAAGTGATAGGATAGAATTAAAAACAGCACGCTAAAAATTACTTTTAAACTGTGTAATAAAAACTAAGTAGGATGAATGTGTTTAATTTTAAAATGAATAAGTCCTTGAATCTTATTTGAAAAGTTCGGCTGAAATTTACCGGGTGTTTGCGCCAAGTATCCAATATTAACGGTCTTTCTTTTTTATGAACGACACTTTCTTGCATGTCCTCAAGTGTAGGATGAAGACCAACTTCTTCCTCAAAGGGTAGTCTGTATTCGCCAATGGGTCCCTGAGAATCATAAAATTATAATTGTTTTCATAATAGTATATTTCTAGTGCAAGAAAGTGATTTACTAGCTTCGCTCGTGCGCGAACGTTCACACGAGAGTGAAATCTACTTCTCGCTCATGTATCGAATTGTATTTTATGACATAACGTGTGAGAAGCTCAATTTAACGCATGCGTTATTTTCCCTCGTACGATAAATCGAGCTTCTCACAAGGAATGTCATAAAATATAATTGTAGTATTCTATTATTTATTTATGATCCTTATAATAACAAAATAGTAAATTTTAATTTGGATCTTATTTTTCTTCATATAGTCTTTTTGAAACAATTATTTCAACTCTTTATGTACAAAGTGCTAAATTAGTTTATACATAAATTTTCATTACTTTCATACAATCTGCATCACAGCAGTATAGTACTTAAAATTCATATAGCAATTTTATTGAAACTCAATGACATTTATTTTAAGTTTTTTATAAAAAAGAAAAATCATACTGCAATAAATGAATACAAATCATACTGTATATTTACTTAAAACATAAGGAAATTTAATTTGATTTGAGATTATATTTATGTAATTTGAGTTTAAAATAAGTCACTTACGTAGATTTTGGTACAATATTTTATTTATTAGAACAGAATCATTAAAAAATAAATCTATATTTAAAAGAAAAAAACTTACGATCCGTATAAGACTTACATCTTGTACAGTACATCGCGAAGCCAACTCCCATAGGACCAAGCCGCAGGCGTACATATCAATTCGTAGGAAGGAGTCTCTGGTAAAATTGATCGCGCCCTCGAGTACCTCAGGTGCCATGTAGCGTCGCGTGCCCACCTGGCCGTGGGTGTCACCACAGGGTTTTCCCGGATGGAAGATAAGCGCCAACCCGAAATCCGCTATACAGGCGCTCATGTCATTTTTCAGTAGGACGTTCTTTGACTTGAAGTCGCGATGGGCGACTGCCGGCTTGTAACCGTCCGCCTTATTGGCGGGAATTTCCTCGTGCAGGTGCATTAACCCTCTGAAAATTGGCAGTGGATTGTAAGTTTGATTTATACTGTAGCGTCTATTGCAAAAAGTTATTACAAGATTGTTTGATAACTTGTCTGCGCTTAAATCACACTTAAATAATATTGATGCAAACATTTTCTTTTAGCCGGGCTGGTACATTAATATTAATTGATGTTTTATAAAATTTCAAAAATTGTACAAAACTGCCTATATAGTTCTGTGATTTAAAAATTGCCATGTTATTTAAATTTAAATTGAATATAAATCATTATGTATAGTCTGTTTAGATATTCTGTATGAATGATCCCAGAAAAATTTAAGGGCTTTTTATTGTGCAGTTTAACACATTTTCTAATTGGTCAATAAGAATAAGCATTTACTTATTTCGCATTTGTTTTCATAGTTATAGTTATTACAAGACTGACATCAGCTAACCTTATCTTCGAACGAGAGTAAATAACTCGGGTAAGTGTAAAATTTATAATTTATAACTTAAAAATTTTTGAAAATTATTATTTAATATAATCATGTCAAAATATTGTACCTTGCCATCGATTCAGCGATTCTACACATTTCGGGCCACGTGACGACGTTTGCCTTGAGATAATCACAAAGTGAACCTTTCTCGTGGTAAGCGGTAATGAGCCAAAATTCAGCCTGCAAATTGTCGCCCCGCTTTTCAACGCCTATGAAGCGCAGAATGTCCTCGTGATCCATATGTGCGAGCTTAAAGATTTCCTGTTCCGACTGCCAGGACTGCTTATCTTGTATGGGAAAGACCTTGACAGCAACGACCTCGACCCTTAATTGGGCCTTCCACACAGCACCGAAACGACCACGGGCCTTTATCTCCAGCAACTGGATCGGACGATTACCCAGGTTTGGCGATGGCTGTGGCAACGGGCCTGGTTCGATCGTTGGTATCTGTTAAAGTGATAGAAATTATCGATATCGTTTAATTTGAATATATAAGGTTTAATTTAAATTCGATTGTTTTACTTTCTCAAAGAGAATACTTTATATATTTACATAATAAGTTTGTTTGGAAAAAGAAATGTTACTTAAATAAATAAAAAATAAAACAATTCAAATTTTAATGAATGGTTGTTAAGCAACGTGATGGTATAAGTAAATAATTTATGTACCTCGTTGAAGTATCCCAATTTTCTATGTCGATAGTAGTAGAACATTCCTGAAAAGACAGCAAAAAGGAGTAGCATAGGAATCGATATCGATAATACAAGTGTTATCACTTGTTGCTCGGTGTTTGGAACTGGCTCAATCTCTGAAATAGAAATATAAAATTGGTTAAAACATTTGTTAAAATGAAAAAACTATTTATCAAAGTTATTTTTTCTTTTACCGTGTATAACACGAGGTGGTTGTGTCGGTTGCGGGTCCCATGAAAAATTCTTGTTACACATGTTTCCATCACAGCAACAGAAGAAATGCTGCTTTTTCCTATCAGCATTCTTTTCAACACAGTGCTGTTTATCATAACATTCCTTGCTATCCAGAAAACAGCCCTATAAGCAATATTAATGACATTTTATAACAATTGCTTTAGCAATATAAAAACAGAAGTAAAAAATACTTAATTTTTTTACATTAAAAATAAAATCATTAATTTCTTTTTATTATAATA
>UELV01079364.1:0-12170 GCA_900490015.1 Megastigmus stigmatizans | reverse complement strand
GATCTCGGCACACCACTAGCGGGATCCGAACCTGTGACTACAGGTAGCGAGAGTTTGTAAGCGGAGAGGTTCGAACGAGTGCAAGAAGAGAAGTTCGAACACAGGAAGAGTTCGAACTTGTGCACACTAAAGTTCGAACCCGAAGAATAATTTACAAGTGTGCAGGCCAAAGAAGCTTGTACACTTGGAAAATTAAAAAGAAGTGCACTAGCAAGGAAAGCTAGTGCACTGAGTGCCATTGACCTCGAACAAAAGAGGATGCGAACTTGGAGGGTCAAGAATCGAACCCCGCGAAAAGTCGAATAACTGTTCGAGGAAGTCCGGAAAGGTGCACTAGTGATAGTAAACTAGTGCTCTAAGCTAGATTCGAACTCAGAAGAGAGTTTCGGACGCCGGATTTTAAGGAATTGAACGCGAGCTTCAGCGTAAAATTCTAAGAAATGGCAGAATCAACGCTGAAGGCACTGGAAGGATGATGCTACAGCATAGAGAAAGGACAGTTCGACGAGGCGCTGTCAGCACTGCAGTTGAGTCATCGAGGCTGGCAGTTCGACAAAAAGCATCGTCTACAAAAATGGCTGTTGGGAGAATACTCGGCAGCCGATTTCGAACCGACGTATGAGACGGACGAAATAAAAGCCCAGATGCAGCGTGAAGAGCTGCGTCAGGCGTATATGAAGGAAAAAGCTTTTGAAGTATCCAGGTCAACGATATATGACGAGAATATCAGTCATGACAGCACACATCCAGTGCAACTGCTGGCAATGGACCCGTTTATTAAGAAGAGCAATGAGCAGAGAGAAGCGCAGCTGTACCAATTGGATAAATCCTGGTAAGAGGGTGTGAGGAAGGTAGCAGCTGGCGCGCAGCAACAATCGGATTTCCAGGAAGAGAGCTCCGGGGATGACGAGCAGAGCGGTGGTGAGCATGGAGAAGAGCCACCACAGCATAACTTGGCCAATGAGGGGACGGAAGCGGCAGAGAAGAGCGGGAAAAGCAAAGAGGAAGACCCGTTATCAGTTCCAGTAGGCCAAGAATCAGTGAATATCGCGGAGATAATAGAAAAGCGTTTCTACTGTGCATTAAATCTGAGCAGCAGGACTTGCGAGCATTGAAGGGTGCTCGCAAGCAATATTTCCGAACAACGGAAAACGAGACTCTTCAAGAGAGTCTCGTGTTTGTAAACGAGAGCTGTTGGAGTCTGCATAGCGTCAAATCATCGCTCGATTTTGACGCTGCAACCTGTATGCAGGTAGGAGCGAAAATGCAAGTACTTTCTCACCACAATAATAACAGCCCCGTTACAATTTTTAATGCTAAAGCCCAAAAAGCTGTCATTTTGAACTAATTTAAACGTTTTTAATTGTTTATGCACTATTCGATTGAAAGGAACTGATTCTACAAAAAAGTTTACAGCAGAGAAAAGTTTTTTTTTTGTACCCTATTGAAAAAACTCATATGAAAAGCATATGAGAATCACATGAGCAGCATGTGAGAACATATGAGAAACATGTGAGAAACACAAGATTCTCTCATAGGTTCAGCAAAAAAAAAGCTTTTAATATTACTATTCAACTAATATTACGGAAATTAAGTTTTACATAGATTCGGTGTCCATTCTTGGCGTTACCATGCAGATGATAACACCTAAACTGGGTAATTAAGCTTTAATATTCAAATTTAACTTTTTTAAATTTAGTTAAAATACAAAAAATTGAATATTAAAACTTAATTACCAAGTTTGGGTGTTATCATCCGTATGGTATCGCCAAAAATAGACACCGAATCTATGTAAACTTTAATTTCCGTAATATTAAAAGCTTATTTTGCTGAACCTATGTGAGAATCACGTGTTTCTCACATGATTTTTACATGATTCTCACACGAAACTCATGTGATCCGCATATGATTTTCACATGAGTTTTTTGAACAGGGAGCCCTACAACTTTTATGTTTCACATTTTTATGAGAAATTAATACATTCGATGTTAAAGCCCAAAAGGAGGTAATTTTTTTAGCATGTTCCAACGTTTTATTACTGTTATCTTGGAAGAAATGGATTTTAGACAAAAGTGTTCAATAGGAAAAAGATGTATTTTTTATAGTTCTTGTCATAGTTAAAAAACAGTTTTTCGCAATTCGTAAAGGGTGTGCCATTTCGAAGCCTTTCGATGGATATGGACCAAAATAGGAGCTATTCTACAGTATAATAAATTAATCTTTAAAGTTTCGGCCTAATCCGCCACAAAATATTTTGGCACTTTTTGCGATGACGAAAATATAAGGCACTACCGTGTAGCGCTCGTGCCTAAAAATTATTTCAACAATTTATTGATGATATTATTTATTCACGAAACATTATTTACGTAAAATTACAATATGTTTATATATTTTTATATTTTAATTATATTTTAAAAATACTTTTATATTTAAATAAATATTTTAATAGAGCCATAACGTCTTTAAGATTTTCAATTAGTATTCCTTTTTAGTTTATATCTCAAGAATTGCTTTAGCAAAAAGGAGAAAATATTTTGGCATTCCTAGGAGGAATCAGCTTTTTGATATATATGAGTAAACTTCTTAAGAATGACATTTTGGGGTTAGAAATCATTTTTCACATTTATCTGAGAATCGGATGAAGCTAGAGCAAGGCGGAAAAAAATTTTGGGCTTACTAAAGGATAATTGACTTTTCGTTAATCAACAATAAACTTACTTTTTAAAACTTTATTTGTTGAGGTTAGAATTCCGTTTTTGTTTATATCCTGAAAGTTTTTGGCGTTCCTAAAGGAGGAATTGACTTATTGATATAAAAAATCACCTGATTTTTCACCTGATTTTTTAAAGCAGGGTTGGAATTTCATTTGGAATTCCACTTGGAATGCCACCTGGAAATCCGGGTGGAAAATTTGATCAAGGTCTTGATTTCTATTATCAAAAACATTTGAACCCTGTTCAAAATAGCTACATGGAATCCATGTGGATTTTTACACGGACTAACAGGGAATAGATATGAGGTAAAAGACCCAATACCTGGACAACACGAAAACTGGCATCTGTACTCGAACAACAGACCAACATTGTAATTATTGAGAAAAAATTGTCACAAATCAAATAAATAAAACTATATTAGTATTATATTAAACATTAGCTCCAAATAAGTTACTAAAATTTTTAATATACTATAATAATTATAGTGTAATATACTATAATAATTGATATACTTAATATACTATAATAATTGTTAAGTAAACTTTCCAGTTGTATAAACATTACCCCAGAGCTCAGATGCACCTAAACTCAAAAGCATATAATAATCTAAAAATTTATATTTATTTACATCTTAATAAAAACTGTTTGTAATAGTTAATTTAAATATGACTAAGTTATAAACTATGATAAACTTTTACGATCCTTAGATTTAATACTTTTAATTGGTTCGAGTACTGTTTCTGAATGCATCCAACTATTAGGACTGCTTGATAATTTGATAAATGTCGAAGAGACTGTCCGACTACTACAGCAAAGAGACTTTTGTAAAAACATAATTTTTAACGTTTAAAAGTTATAAAGACATTTTTGATGTTCTAATTGATAAGAAATAGTCTATATTTAAGTCAAATTGAAAGCTTTTCAAATTTAAAAAAATTCTATTATTTATTATTTATTATTTATTATTTATACTCTCTGTATATAAAGAGTTAACAAACTTTTGCATTGGTAAAGTACATGGACTAGCAGCAGAAAACAGTACATGCAAAGTTGGACACAGAGTGAATAAGGTCTTTTGAAAATCGTATTTTTAATAGGGAAGAGTAAAACTTTGCAAAATATTTTAAAAAATTCCAAACTAAATTTTAGTCGAATATCTGTATAATTAACCTATCTCTTAAATTTTTTAAAATATATTATCTGCAGTTTATAATTCCATAATTTGAGTATAAAACATAAACCTTTCCGAATAAAAATTGATAAATTGATAAATGTATGTAAAATAATAATACACAATAAAAAGCAATGTACGTAATATTTTCACATTAAGAAATGTTTAAATTAGAATGGTTGATATTATTTAATTATGTACCTTTAAGACGATTTATAAGACTAGGATCAACATTTGGACATTTTCTCGGCTTTTTTCTCTTATTACATTGTCTCTTACGAAATATCTCTTGCATAGTACATACAAAATGTTTTACATGGTGTACTATAAACTGCAGTGTACAAATAAGAATTATTACAAGCATGGGTAGACTAAGACTCGTTTCCACATCATTGAGAATGGCGTGTACCGACATTGGTAAGAAATCACACATTTTGTTATTTATAGTTACTAATTTTATGTAGCTTTAATTAATTTTTTATTCAATTACTTGTAATATGATTATTTTATTTCGTGTCACTTTTCGGTATCAAAAATATACTTGCAATTAATTTAAGGTTAATAAAAACAATAAATAATTTTGTACTCAAATTTAAATGAATGACTGAAGATAAAAACATGAATTTCGGGGAACACTGCTGAACCGTTTTAGTCGTTGAATTATCCCTAAAATACACCAAAACAACTATTCCAAAAATGCCCGTCAAAGATCCCGTATACCTATACCTTAGCCGTAAAAAATTCAGGAATTTGTGAGTAAAAAATACCTGTCGATAGATATCAATTAGCTCCGTCCGTCTACGTATTTTTTAACTAGCTTCATTTTACTTTTTTTTAGAAAAAAATAAAATGTAATCAAATTTTTGTAACCCCGATATTTAAAAAATAATGCCTCTTTGCTACTGCTTAGACCGTCAAAAGACTTCTTTAATTTCATCTAACTCTATCGCCAAATGATGAAAAATCGGAAATCCGATCTCCAACCCCTGTTGAAAACATCCAGATGGATATCTACAAGTTTGACATTTATATCACATGCATTTCATATGGATATCGTATGTATTTTTACTATCGATCGATTAAAGTTTAATTGCAAGTACAAGCATTGTTCGTTGCAGATCACATTTATACGTAGCAAAGATCGGTGATTGCATTTAAAATGATGCGTCGTTTGAGAGTGAACGTTTTGATTTGTACATTATTTTTTCTGTTATTGTTATTTATCATTTTTTTGTATTTTTTACATTTTGTTTCACACAACTAGGTGTTGTGTGTGGCAGATACGCGATTCGCGAGGGCTGGAATGCGGTTGTTTAGTGGCCGAGTTTGACTTCTATAAGGTCATAGAAGTTGCCTCCACCCAAAGCAGATTGGCGAATGTTCACCCGGCATCTCGTCACTGTCAGGCAGAAGTCCGGTACCCCGGGTAGAACATCCTTAAAAAAGCGAGGGATGATAGCCCTGCTGTTCCTGTTATTCTTTTCTAGTTTTAGTGATGGTGATCTCGCGATCCTGAAGGGCAGCGAGGGTCTCTAGGGTGTCTCCAGGGTCCATGGCATGATGGTAAGGCAGCCTGAGAGTGGTGAGAAGCGCGAGGAGGAGGGATCGAGTGTGCGCGAGACATCCAGTCCCGTGAAGTCGATGGATCGAAGAGCTGAACACTGTTGATGAAAGCTTGCAGGCTTTACTACACATAATGACTGCCTTTTAGGCTGAGCACCTCCAAATGCATGTGCATGCGGAGGACCAGCTCATGTGCGAAGTGCAGCTCCTCGATCGCCGAGTCTACGTTTTCGAGGCAGAGGATCCTTAATTCATTGTTTGAATTAAATATCCTCTCGGGGAGACGCCTTGAGTACTGAATTGTTTTCTACTAACCTCATCAACGGTTCCACGCGTATTTGGGGGCAATTTTTCAGCTTCAAATTCCTCAAGGTCTCGCCCTGCCGACCGTCCAGCCAGGTCAGCACACGCTGATGCTGAAGCTTCTGTGACAGATGTTGGTCGTACCAAGATAGGCGCACCATCGGGTTATTATGAATTGACAGACGCTCAACACCCTCGAGGCCGACGAGCTTCTCAAAATGACCCGTGGTCTTGCGTGATATTAAAGTTTTAATGGTGAAGGCCTGCGTCAGTGTCTTGAGTTCCTCCCGGAATATGCGGAGATGGTGTCGCTACATAGAGTCTCCGGGCACTGCCATGATTGCTTCCTGGAGGCGCTCCAAAATGGCGTGTATCGCTTGGGAGGCGTCCTCCACTTTCGTCCAGTTGCTAAGAGAAGGCATGGTTTCGAGCTAACTGTTCCAGAGTGGGCCTAAGCAACAGACAGCGAGATTTTTCCTGAATTAATATATTGCCAGGAGGAAAGAAAAAAAAATCTTTAAAGGAGCGACATAATTCCTTGATTCGATTAGAAACTAATGCTATGTTTACAATTGAATTTGGGGGCCGAGTGCGAGGATTAAAGTACAAAATTAAAAGCTACATTGTCATTGAATGAGACTTTTTTAGTTCCTTTTCGAGATTTTTTTATGTCGACCGTATTTACTTTTGTTCTTTTTAACATATTAGGATGATTCTCTGAAAAGTTTGGCCATATTGGGCCATACGTAATGCTGTCTAATGAGTCTGTCTGTAACACGAGTGGACGGATGCTCGTTATTGATATGAAAGATTTTAAAAATTTCACTTCTAAGAATTATTAGAATAAAAGGTCTAAATATAGATGTCATTAAATTGCAGTGGATCATTACTCGTTTGGGTCCCCAACGGAGTACGCTTAGTTTTAGCGCATGTTTAGGGTTCGCGAGCATTTCTTTTAGTTCCTCATCATTCGATTGCTCGTTCGCCATGTCTTCCAAAGTAAAAAAGGTTGGAAAACGAAAAGCGCTGAGAGTGGCGAGGGTCTTCTTAACGAATGACTTGCTAATTGATGCCTTTTCTCGCCAATTAAAAATGGTCGACGGAATGTTGGGATCAGTTCGGGTCAAAGATTTCTATGTTAAATTGCGCGATATAAGAAAGTCTGCGAGTGCGAATAGATGGGCAACTATCCGGATTCTGCGGGAGTGCATAAATTAAGGGTATATGGTCCGCATAGATTTTAAAGCTACGTCCCTCCAGATAATAATGAAAGTATTTTAAAGCTATATAAATCGCTGTCAGCTCGCGATCATACGTGGAATAGCACGTTTGCGGGGGTGAGAATTTCCTTGAGAAGAACACCAGAGGTTGCCATTTGCCTCTGACAAGTTGTTCTAAGGAGGCCCCTATGGCGAAATCGGATGCATCCGAGGTTATACGCAGCTCCGCATCTTCATATGGTTAGGCGAGATTGGCTGTATCGATGATGTCATTTTTAGTTTTCTGAAAGGCTTTATCCGCATTAGGGGTCCAAATTATAGGAGTTTTGTCCTTTTTTTATCGCTTTTAATTAACGCGTGTAAATGGCGCTGCATTTCAGCCGCACGAGGAGTCGATCTTCTATAAAAATTGGCTAGACCCAAGAATTTGCGTAAATACTTACTAGTGTGAGGTTTAGGAAAAAAATTTATGGCTTCTACATGTTTTGGATCTTATTTCAGACTATCTTTATTAATCGTGTGTCCTAAAAAAACCAATTCACTTTTCCCGAAAGAACATTTATTTAAGTTAAGTTGAAGATGGAAGGCTTGCAGTCTTTCCAGCACTATACTTAAATGTCTTTCGTGCCCCTCGGGTGAAACAGAGGCTATCAAAATATCGTCGATATACGCGAATATAAAGTCCAAGTTCCCTATTGCCATGTTGACGTATCTTTGAAGCGTCTGTGATGCATTTCTGGGGCCAAAAGTCATGACTAGGAATTCATGAAGACCGAAGGGTGTAATTACAGCCATTTTCTGGCTTGCTCGAGGTACCAGGGGTCTTTTGTACCCCCTGACCATGCCAGCGCGCTTATCGCAGGCTCGTCCTCCTCGAACATCCTCGACAGTGCCTCTGGGACCAGGTTCAACGATCCCTTCCGATGCTCTACATCGAAGCTATACCCTTGTAATTCGAGGGCCCATCTTGCTAGCCTGCTCGTCGCGTTCTTGATCGAACTTAGCCATCTTAGGCAGCTGTGGTCAGTTACTACTTCGAAGTGGCAAACTTCGATGTAGGGTCGGAATTTCTTTATTGCCCAGACATAGCCAAGCATTCTCTCTCTGTCACGCTGTAATTTCTTTCAGCTGGTGAGAGAGTTCTGCTGGCGAATTCTAGGACTTTTTCGTCTTCGCCAACGGTTTGCATTAATACCGCACCGAAACCCGTGTCACTGGCATCTGTTTGCACAATGAACGGTCGTTCGGAGTCTGGTCTTTGCAACACCGGGGCGTATAGTGTCAAGGCCTTAAGCTGTTCGAAGGCTCCTTGTTGCTCGTCCTTCTGGTTTTTCTTTGTGAGGCGGGAAAGTGGTTCAGAAATCGTCGCGAAGTCCTTCATGAACTTGCGATACCATATAGCCATGGCCATGAAGCGTCTGACAATGAGTTGCCTAAGGTTTTTCGGAACTGGATAATTCTTTATCGGCTCTACCTTGGCTGAATCTGGTCTGACTCCGTCTCGGTTCACCAAGACGCCCAGATATTTCACTTCAGGGCGGCAAAATACGCTCTTCTCGCGATTGATCGTTAATCCTGCCTCACTGAGTTTCTGGAGTACGAGTCTTAGGTAACGCAGGTGGTCCTCGAATTCTTCCGAGACGATGATTGTGTCATCCAGATAGGCGAAAGCAAACGGTTCCATGCTCGGGCCTATGAGCTGGTCGACGACTCTCTGGAACGACGCTCCTGCGTTACACAGTCCGAACGGCATTCTTTTAAACTGGTATAGACCCATACCAGGCACTGTGAACGCCGTGATGGGTCTTGACTGTTCTGTCAGTCTTATCTGGTGGTATGTCGCAGTGAGATCTAGTATGGAGATGTATCTGGCCCGGCGTAGCTTCCTCTGGATATGGTCCATGTGAGGCTGATGATAGGCGTCCAGTTTTGCAACTGCATTGACTTTCCGGAAATCAATGCAGAACCGGTATTTGTCGTTTTCCTTTTTCACCATCACTATGGGACTTGACCAGCTGCTGGATGAGGTTTCAATTATGCTCTTGGCTAGCATTTCGGCGATTTGCCGATGCATTTATTCCTCCACCTTCGGCGAAACTGGAGAATACTTCTGTTTTATCGGTTTCGCCGTGCCGAATTCTATATCATGTTCGGCTAGGTAGGTGTAGCCATAAGGTCCATCATTCGGTGGTAACACCTCGTCCAACAGCGCTTTCAGCTGCGCCAGTTGCTCTTCTGTTACATCTGCCACTCCTAGCGATGCCAGTGCTGCCACGCCACTTCCTATGGCGGCCACTTCCAGTGGGGCGTAGGCTCTGGTCTCTTTCAGGAGTAGCTGGTCCGTGTCCGGATCCAGCACGGCTCGGAATGCTCGGATGAAGTTCACTCCAACGTAGCATTCTTCATCGAGACTGGGAAGGATTGCTACTCTTACCTCCTTCGATAAGCCTTCTAGCTTGAAAGGCAAGACTACGTAACCGCACAATGGACTCTTCCTTCCGTCTGACAGTCTAACCTCTCCGACTTTTGTCTGGAGGAGGCGTCTTTCCAGCCTGGCTGCGATCTGGAGATCTACTGGATTCATGACTGTGCTCGAGGCTCCGGATCGTAGAGCGCTCTGAGCCGATAGTCTCCAATTTCCACCTGGAGCTACCATCGGGTTTCGTCTTCAGGACGATATTTTAGCCCTTCTTCCTCCCTTCTGGGAACTTCTGCCGGTAGCATTGAGACTGTATCCTTCTGGATATGCTCGTGCTCTTCTGCCGGGGCCCTTCTAAGTCCCGGCTCGGCAGATGGTGGGGTCATAGGTATGGGTGGTGCGGTAGTGACTCCCTCTACTCGCCCCCCGTCGCGTTTCCCGAACAATCTGGGCAGTATTTTTTCATGTAGCCGAGCCTGCCACAGCCGTGCCAGCGTAGTGGCTCTTTTGGATCGAACCTGAGGCTTCCCTGCCCTTTCTTTTCTCGCTGTCTCGACGTCGCCCTCTGCTGTTTCGCTCATCCCTTCTGGGTTAGCTTTTCCTTCTGGTTTGGTTCTCCGGTGCTTTAGTTGGGCCTAACTCAGCCGCGTTCCGGCTTTTCTGCAGGACCGCCTGCAGTTTGGCGTTTATCAGCTTCGAAATCTACTGGATCCAATCTGGTTCTGCGGCAATCGGCGGAGTCATGGCCGCGACTGCCACTTTGGCGTCAGCATTTGTTGGCGTCGGTTTGTTCCTGTACGCCATTTCTGGACACAACGTCGTTTCTGCCTTAGGCGGCATCCTGTAGGCTTTCTCGCTCTCTATGGTCTGTTCTGCGTCTGCAGCCAGCATGAGAAGCGTCTCGACGAAGTCGCATTCCCTCCTCTTCACTTGCCGTTGTAGCTGCAGTAGCATATTCCCATACAGCATGTCGAGCTGCGCCGTTTGGTCCGGAATTGGCTTCAGCTTCCGCATGATGCCAATAAGACACGTGAGGTAATCTCTCACCGGTTCATCTGGTCCTTGCGCCCTGGCATTGGCTTCTGCCGCCAGCCGTTGTTGGTAACGTTGGCTCGTTCCATACCATCGTAAAGTCTGCCCAGCTGGTCCACTTGTCCCTTTCGTTTTGGTACCAGGTGGCAGCTGTACCGGTGAGTAGCTCTGCTGACCCTGTGAGCATTTTCTCATCTGACACGTTCGCCGAGGCGCGGCAGTCTTCTACTCGGCTGAGGAATATGTCGGTGCTCTGGCTTTTCTCGCCAGAGAATCGGACTTGTCACTTTGGCACGATACCGCCGATGTCTCTGGGTGCTCCAGAGGCTTGGCTCAATTGCGAGCTGCCGTTTCCGCCCCAGTGACGCGAGTCATTCGCTCGTCTGCTGGGGTTCGGTCCTCTCTGCGAGGGATTTGGCTCGGCTTGGTATCTATGTGCTTCTGTGTTCCTCCATTTTGCCGGTGCGCCTGCGTCCTGGGCTGTTGTGGCGTAGGCATTTCCGTGCCCCGTGTCATCTAAGCCTCTGCCGGGGCTGGGTACTCGCTGCCCCGGCTGGTCACTGTTCGGTAAGTTCGGGTGGAGGCGAGTGCTCTCGAATCCTGCTCCCAGTGAGCTCGTGTCGTCAATCTGGCTCGGCATTTGGTCGTAGTGACAGGTAAAGGTATCCTGGAAACCGACCTGTCTCGTCCTTTCAGGTTCCACTCTTGTGCTTGACGCAGGTGGTGCTCGGGACATGTCCTCTACCTTCTCTGTCAGTGTTCGTACCCTGGAGATAATGCCTGCCAGACACAGCGAGAAGTCAGGCGGGACCTGGAATGCCGTTCCATCTGTGGCAGTCAGCGTGAGCCAGTCCTGTCTTCTTGACGTTTCACTGGTCTCGCTACCATCTTCATCGGTGGCATGTGATCTCACCGTCGGCGGATTTGGCCATGGAGCTGTGGCGTTGAGGTTGCCTATCACCTTTTCATCCAATGCCAACTCCCCTGGCAGATATAGGCCAGGCATCTGGGTGTCGTTGGCTACATCACTTCGTGACTCTCTTCTGTTGGTGATTAGCGTGGATCGCTTTTCCCTTCTTCTTTGTATGAGGTTTTCCGCCTCCACGCACTCTACAAAGCCTTCCGCTGTGTAGTTACCCAGCAGCCACTGATGCAGCCGGCTGGCTATTCCCAGCCGAGATCCTGAGTCGTTGAGTTCCAACGTCTCAAGGTGCTCCTAGAGCTCACCGTTGTTTAGTTTGAGGATATACTCCTCAACCGCTTGTTCGAGCACTTCGCCCATATTTAATTTATTTGTTTTTTTTTATTCGGTTTTCTACAATCGCCGGAGTCTCTTGATGGCTCTTCAATGCCTGTGCGCAAGGCTTTTCGTTTTTACGGCGCTCTTTGTTATTCAGCTCTTCTTAGCTATCCTTTCGTGGATTTTCAGAGCCGATCGTATACAGAGGCTCGTATATCGGGTGGCAAGAGCTTACCGAAGTTGTCGGTTTTTCCTTGCCGGTGGCCGCCTTTCTGCGATTTACGCTTTGGGGGGGGGGAGTCAAACCATTTCCCTCAAAATAACCCGAAATTCCGGGAAAAGAATTCAATTACGGGAGCACTTGAAAGTAACGCGGAATTCCCGGAACTTCGTGGAAAACTGAACTTTTGAAAACCGGGTTCGATCTTCAGGGAAATGACCGAACACTAACAAAAACTAATTTTTCGGACAAACCCGACAGTTCGAAAAACTAGTTCTTCTGAAAAAT
>UELV01079363.1:0-12360 GCA_900490015.1 Megastigmus stigmatizans | reverse complement strand
TGCCCGGACATGCCTCCACATCTACGCCCAGACCGAATATTCACGGTGCCAAGGTTATGCTTTGCATTTGGTGGGACCAGCTCGGTGTGGTGTATTATGAGCTGCCCACCGTACTCTCCAGACATTGCTCCTTCCGACTACCATTTGTTCCGATCGATGGCACATGGCCTAGCTGAGCAGCATTTCCATTCTTATGAAGAAGTCAAAGAATGGATCGATTTGTGGATCGCCTCAAAAGACGCATCGTTTTTTCGAGATGGTATCCGACAATTGCCCGAAAGATGGCAAAAAGTAGTGGCTAGTGACGGACAGTACTTTGAATCATAAACAGCTAATCACTTTTTCAGAATAAAGCCTCAAATTTTCGAAAAAATCGGCGGAAGCAAAGTTGTGCACCTAATAATAACTGGTACTTTTAAAACTATAGATTTTAAATTTATCGTTCTATCTTGTTATTTTAAATATAATAAATAAATATTTAACACAATTCAAATGTATGGTTACAGTCGATCGTTATACAACACAGATTTTATATCTTAATACATATATGTATTTATTAAAGGTAGATTATGAACCAAACCATTAACAGATCGAATAAAAATTTCGAACTCAACCATAATGAAAAAAAAGAACCAGTTAATGTACAATTTCATAATTTCTCGACTTTTTATATAAAACATATAAATATCATAAATAAGAATTTTGATGTATATGGATGAATTAATTTAAGTAGAGCAGCCAGGAGCAGCCAATTCGAATTGCACTTGATTCTACAGCCATTAACCATTAAAATGTTGTACGTTTCATGACGAAACTCCGCGAAACAAATAACTTTCAACGTTTAACTTTCATTTTAATTTATAATTTTTTTAAAACCAAAAAGGAATATTTTTAAGTCGGCTGTATTTTGTATAATAATATTATACTTTTAGATTCTATTAGAAATAATAATAAATATACATATATATATAGGTATATATATATGTATAGAAACCCATGGAATATTAAAAAAATTATTAAGTGAATAAAAAATATTTCTAAGGTGATTAGATTTTTGAAAGAATTTTACACAAATTATTATGTAAAATTTAATTTTTTTAAAACGTTCATTAAATTGACGAATACAACATTAATATTTAATGTTTTTCAAGAAGTTGGACCAGATTTAAGTTACTAAAGCTATCTAGAAACAATAAAAAATTGTTTTATTAACAAATAAAAAAAAAAAAAATTTCCGGCTCAGGCACGCGTTTTGTCTCGATTCATCCCATTGTGCCACGTGCTATTCTAAAATCTTCCTTCAACGGACATTTTCTTTACCGGCATATTTAACAGATATACGGCAAATTCGAATTTCGCTTAAAGCTAAAGCAACCACGAAACTAGTAATAGACGTCTGTTTTCTTTACCCCCCCCCCCCCTTGAAGAAAATAGTTATAAAGTCTAGTAGAAGCACTATATAGTTTCTTCATTCCTTGTATCAGTACAACCAAGGATAGCACATCCAGCACATCAAACAATTTAATAAATACTAGTTCTCCTACGTTGAAATTATACATTTTTCTGTTTTTATCCAATTGTTTTTTGTTATAGTCATGTGATTTTTGACTATTTTTGAAAGTAGTCTTTCGATCTTGTAACGGATCATTGTTTGTTTTTATTGTTTCAATTCTTCTGGTAGGGTACTAATATTTTTTCTTTCTAATAAATATTCAAGTACAAAACCAGTAACTGTATGTTCAGTTTCATTATATTTTTGTGTACATTCATGCGCTATAGTTGTCCAAGCTTATTTTTTTCTGTTTCATTTATTTTACATCAAATTTTATTTACTAGGGTTTGGTTTAGTCTTTCAATCGATCCGTTAGAAAATGGTGAATTTACTGCTGTAAAGATTAGTGTTATATGTTTTTCATTTAGAAATGATTTCAACGCTTTGGAGTTTATACCTGGATATTGGTCTTTTAATATCATACCTATTGCATTATTTTGTGTTACTTTTTTTTACTAATTTTATAAAATCATAAGAATATTGAGTTTTTGACATTGAAATATAGGCATATCGTGAGAAATGATCTACAAGTAAGTGTGACTTTATGAATATCTTCTAGTTTAATTAAGTTTACAATTTTGAAGCTTTTATCTTCATTTTCATGTGATTCTAGTACTGGATTTCTACTCAAACAGTCTGGTTCTAAATGTATTTTCCCGGAGTATATTTTATTTCAAAATTGTATTGTGATAAGTAGTATGTTAAATCACCTAAATCTTTATCCGTTCTAGCTTTTATATACAATTTTTCCAATGGTTTATGATCAGAGAAAACTGTGAATTTTTTCCCTATAAGTTTATATTGCCAGTATTTCACGGCTTCTCTTATGGCTAGGCATTCTAGACATATAGCTTTTTTTCTTTTTTGTACTTCATTTAATTTTTTTGAAAAACACGCCACTGGTTTTTCCTCATTATTTTCCTGTGGTTGCTATTTAATATTATCTGAAATATTCCTGGAGATGTTCGTAATCCAAATGGTAAACATGTCCATTGGAAGTAACATTCTTGAGTCACAAATGCTGTTTTTTCCGATCTCTAATCGGTAGAGGAATCGACCAGAATGCTGAATTTATGTCTAGCGTTGAAAAATATTTACAGTTTCTTGTAATACTAAATCTTCTATTAGTGGGAAAGGTTGTGATTGAGGGATCACAAGTTTATTTAAATCTCGAAAATCTACACAAAGTCTTGATTTTTTTTCTTTATCTTTTTATATGGCAAAGTTACTGGAGATGTAAAATTACTATCTGATTCTTCAATTAAATTTTTCTCTAATAGTTTTGAAATTTGTTTTTGCTATTTCCTTTTTATCTTCAATAGAATATTTAGATGGCCTCTTACTGGAATATCTGTCTACTATAAAGGAGGTACATAGAAAAAATGACTTTCATTCGAATTTTTCTAGATTTTAACCATGTGCTTATGACATCACTCGCTATAAATGTTTGAATTTTTAGAGGGTTAGCCGTATCTAAATCGAGTTACAGAGCCTTAAAGTTTTCAAGTTTAAGACGTTAAGCATATGAAATGCCTCAGTCGAAGCGATGATCTGGCCACAAAGTTCAAAAATGGATAGTTTTCGGTATATTAGGGATTAAAAAATTTTATATAGATATAATGTACAATGTAAAATCAAATGTTTCACCCTCTGTATCTTGAAAACTGTGTATTGTTGGACTTTGTGCCCATGGAGACTTTTGATCTGGATATCATTAACTACATTCTACTACATTTTCAGCAAATTTAACAGGGAGCCACTTCCGATAAGGTTGGTGCGGGGTCCTTTCTCAATAACAAATTTTTCTGAGACTTTTTTAAAATTTTGTTGTTCGGATTGATTATTTTTTTCGGCCAACTTTTCTAATATTTTTATCATTGATTGATTCATTTATAGCACTGGGTTACTCTGTTTTCTCTGCAATCTCTTTTAGAAAATAATTGCAAGAATCGAATTGCAAGTTTCTTATTTTTTTAATTCATTTGATAAAGCAATTCATACAATTTTCGGTTGGTGCCTCCTTTTTAATGTAGTTTTTATTTTTCCAAAGGCAGATGTTTTTAAAATAAATTTTTTTTAGACTTGCCTGTTGTAATTCTTCGGAAATACTAAAATGTCGATTATTCATTGTTGCAATTGAGATTATGGCATAGACATTACTTTTTCCATCCATTGCAGCTTTAACTACAAATACATATTGCAATTTTTACAACTTGTTTCTTTTTAATTTTTCTTTCTTCAAAAAATGTCGTCTTATAAGGTTATTTTATTATTTTTAGGAAATTTTAGCATTAAATAATAAACTGTATTGGGTTTCTCTGTAAAACAAAGTTTATTTATTATTATTCTATCTATTTACATTATTTGCAAAGTTCTTACGTGTAAAATAAAGAAACGACATTTTAAGTTTATTAATTTAAATTTTGCCTTTACTTTCTTTTACACTATCTTTCAGAAACTCAGTTACTTTTTTTCAGACTAACTTAATTTAATTTACATTATTTCACTTCATAACTCGCTCTGTTCATAACCTCTCTCTCTCAACCATGTGTTATTCTAAAATCTTCCTTTAACAGACATTTTTTTTACCGGCACGCCTTCAATAGACGTCTGTTTTCTTTTCTAATATTTAGTACGAATGTTATTCACATTTTATAAATACAGAATATTTATTTAATTGCAATTACAAAAAATATAGTAATATAGCTTTTAAATTATAAAGAAACAACAGATTGTTTCTACACTGTTTAATTAATTAAAATAAAAGAATAATAGATTAAAATTTATAAAATAAATAAAGATTTCGTCTATCCTGTTTATATTAGTTGGTTATATTTTTGCGTTGAGTGATTTCAATTAATGTAAAAGCTTAGAGTAAAGAGCAGGAACATATAGGTTGTCACGCATGCATGCATCTGGAAACATGCAGAATTTAGGTACCGCTCGACCAAAATAGAGCGAGGTTTTCCATCAAGATCGTCTATATGTTCCCATGTTTTCAGGAGTATTTCAGGCAAGCAACCAACCATCATCTATAGGACACGCGACTTATAATCATGCCCCAGACAATAATGTATTAACAGTTAGTCAGGCGGCAAATTTGATTGCGGAGTATAGTGAGGGTCCACACAGTTTAGCACGGTTCATATCAATATGCCATGTTTTTTCAAATAGGTATAGAAGAATAGGAGAAAGTTGAATAATTCACTGTGTAGGGGGGAAATTAAAAGGAAAAGCGAAGGAAGCATACGATGTTAAAGCGCTCGATACTAGATCAGAAGAAAATCTTCTACAAGATCTTACTGGGAAATTCGGATGCGTCGGGAGACCCGAAGAAATTCGTGAAAAGATGTACAATCTTAGTCAAGATCCCAGAGAACCAGTAGCAGAATATAGGCTCCGAACTAAAAGAAACTCTTACATAGAAGATTACTTGCTTTGGAAAACAGAATGAATCCAGAAGGAATAGATTACGAGTATTGTATTGCAGCAGCTAAGCGAGAAGCGCTCGAATTTTTCTTGGCAGGGTTGCATGATCTCCAAAATACAGAGCGCAACACTTGCTTCCTATACATCTCACTGATGCAATAGCAAAAGCAACAGACTTGTCTTAAAAGTTGAGTCCTAAGGCAATGGCGCATGAAGGGTTCACGATAATAGCTCCTATGCAAAATTATCATAGGACACATCAACCGATAAATGGTTTTATGGCTTCGGCAAATCAAGTGCAGCCCTAACGCAAATGTATAATAATGATTATACACCCGATTTTTATACTCAAAATGCTGTGGTAAGAGTAGCTCCAGCCGTTGAGAAATATGATTATTGTAAGACAGAAAGCCACCTGGAAAAAAATTACCCTAAAAGGAATTTCGACGTTAAATGCGAATATTGTCATAGGAGGGGGCACGACTATACGAAGTATTTATTGAAAGATAATCGTCTCGTCATTTTGCCACCGGACTAGACTCATCAAAATATCATACGAATAATCGTACATATCAAGTCAAAATGTATGAAAATAAGCAATCTTCGCATAAAGGATATAAAAATTCTAACAAAGAACGAAATTTTAATCGACAAGGAGACAATTTAAACTTGCAAAGGGCTCGACACCCTCAACACCAGTCGAGCCCATAAGAAAACGAATAAAAGAAGTAACTGATATAAATGAAAAAATAGATAAGGTAGTTACGATTAGAATAGCTATGTGCGGTAAATTTCCGCCTATAGTATCTTTGAAAGTTAAGGGTTTTGTTAAGGAAAATTAGCATTTTATGCTGACTCACGAGCAGGTATTAGTTTAATTAAAAGAATAGATATAGATATTAAATGCATATATAAAATAAACGGCGTTACTTCGGAATCAGCACAAACTAGAAAAATTTTCTACGTTTAAAGAAGGAATGAAATGTCATCTTCATCTCGTTCCTGACGATTTTCCAACAGACGGCCTTCCGGGTTGGCAGACTTTATTAGAAAATGGGGAAGATATAAGCCTCAGAAATCAATGTCTTGATTTTAACCAGCGCTGACGCATTCCAGTGATGATCGCGATGCAAGGTTTACAAATGCTCGCGCTTCATGCTGGAATTAAGTTGTTGTCCCCACAAATGGTTCCACTGTTATCTTAAAATGAATCACTACTAGCAAAAAATGTTTAACAGAGATAAGTTTTTTGTTGTTGTGCTCTACAACTCTTAAATTGAACACTTTTTTAATAAACTATTATAATATTTTTATGTTAACGCCCAAAATGAAGTCTTTTTAACGTTTTTAAAGCGTTTTAAATCGGTTTTACTCCTTTCAAAAACGCGAATTGCTTCATGCACATGTATTACTTACTTTACGAATCCTGATGATAATCCTTAACAAGAAACATGATGCCTGGACCATGTAACGATAGATGCACAGTATTTAGTAAGTTTTTTAAACATCTTCTGAAAGATGTTCAATAAGCAGCCACTTTAAATTTTGATGATTATCCAAATTATCGTCGAAGAAATGATGGACAACAACTATTCCGTTGTTTCACCAAGATACTTGGAAAACAAAAATAAGTATTTATTAACATTATTAATAAATATCTAGTAATTATTATAAATTATTATTAAATAACATTTATTATTAACAAGACTAGCACATCTTCAGCATTTAAATTGAATAATATTGAAATACTCATCTGCGTAGTTTTAAATTCTCGCGCTACTTGCCGCATCTGCACACAGGTTCTTGACGATCACCGTACACGTCAGATGACCAGGCTGATCCCAACCACCAAGCTAGCATATATTATACATAAAGAACCTAAAAATGAATCATATCAATTAATATAATTTTTTACTGCGTAAAAATAATTAACTTTAGTTATCGACATACAGCTACAACGATACACACAAATTAGTTACACAAAATTGGTAGATTCGTACACATCCTGGCAATGCAGTCAATACCAAAAATTCACACGCACATGTAAAACATCAAACAGCTGATGATACGTTTTTTCCTAAAACATACAACTTAGACACATATTACCGCCATCAAAACTCGTAAGAAATTACAAGCAGATACAACAATGTATTAAACACGACAGTGGCGATGTATACAATTTATAAATACAGCACAAATGTCACACGACTAATACACATAGATAGACACTTTGTTTCACTACCCTAGGTACACTTATCCAAGAAAATGAACTATTTTCTGGAAGGTACGAGTATCACACGGGTATATAAGGGCGCGACCACGACGAGAAAACCGCTCCTGTCAAACCCGCTAATTCAGTATGTAAGACAGCTAGAAGCGACTCCCTCGTGGAGAACATGCTTCGAGTCGTGTTCTCACGAGTACGGCGAACATGAAGAACTTTGTTCGATCACACACACACCGAGAAATTCCCTGGTGGAAAGATTCTGTAGAGTTGCATTGCACTCCATAACTCATCATTGTACAAAATACTCTAAAAACTCACTTAACTGTGATACACTTACACCACACGTGTTATACAATGCGGTGGGAGACTGTCAGGCTCGAACGTAAAAGCAGACACTTTGCGCGTGCTCATTTAAACTCACAGCACGAAGTATTGAAGCGAGCAGTGCTCAACCAGTTAGTTTGACTTTTGGATCTATTATTATAATAAAAAATAATTTTCTTAGAAATTTGTTGTAACGGCTATATATATGGCTTCGATATATGTCGTTTAGGTAGGGAAAAACCATTTTCGAATAAATTATCAATTATTTTTCCACATATACTAGTTTTACGACTTTTCCTCAGATATCTCCTCTCCACTATAGAATTAAATTTATTTATATCACTATCTAAATACAAAGCACCCTTTCAGGATAACTTATTGAAGGAAATAATGTACAAGTTGATAGTACACTGAGAGAAAAACAAAAACAAAGTTGGGGTTACTGGAAACTCCGGTATCCTGTACCGGAGCGCTCAGGTATGGAGTATCCAGTCAGGTGTACTTTGTTTGTCCGGTAACAGGTCCCGGATAAAGTCCGGTACGGTCAACCGGAGTGTTATCTAGTAGAGCTAACTGCATTTCACGGTTACGGATAACGTTTTTACTTAAAGGGGGCTTACATCTAAAAATTTTCAAAAAATTGATTGTTTTTTATTATCTATTCAGATAGCGAATTTCTCGTAGAATAACGTCCGGTTCCCCGTTTGTTAAAATTTAATTTCGTCTTAAAGTTATAGAAGAAACTGAACATGTAAAATAGCAGATCTTTAAATTTTTCATCAAATAATTAAAATTTAGATTTCTCTGTTAATTCACTTCTACATATTCTATTTATGTGACTAGGTATGCATTTTATACGTAAGACATGACCGCGCAAAAGGGATAGATTGAGGAATCCCAAAAAGAAACAAATTTAATAATTACAATGGCCACTACATTTATTTTGTATATAGTATATGTAGTTTGTGCTAAATTCAAGTTTCTGGTGTAACGAGCATGGCTATAGTGTATATTAAATTTAAATGCACTTCAAGCATCAACTATGTTCGACATTCGTGAAAAGTATTATATTTTTGTCCAAAGTATAAAGGCCATGGACATGCTTATAGATGTGTCGTGTTTATTCCTTATAATCTGTTCCGTGTTCTGCATCTATATAAAAATATGGTTAATTTCAATATAAATTTCAATGGCTGCTTCTATAATAATAAAATGAGTTCAAAAAAATTTAATTTATACAACTCTTCATACCATAGTGACATTAATTACATAAAATTTAAGACCAATTACATCAAAATTGATCAATCCGTTGGACCTGTAGGTTACCCCAAGCCAAATTTTTGAAACTGACATAACATAAGATAAAATGGGCAAAGAGGCTTCTACTGGAGTTCATTTTGTCAGGAATCCAATATACTTTTAAAATATTATGTGAAAATGTTACTAATTATTATAATTTTTTGGTATTAGGTGAATTAATATAAAAAAACTGATAGGTGTAAGCACCCATTAAATAAATCGTAGATTACGAATCTAATGCTATATTAATATTAGCTGTTCGTAAATTACAATTTCCTTTTACTGATTTATATTATATATTTATTATTTTTGTGCTAGATTTACGACAGAATAACGTTGAAATTTTAACGTTTGCAGCTGCATCCAGTTTAAGAACCGAAGGAAAACCTGAAGTGACAAATTTAGTAACTGAATCACCTGATTTTAAAAGTTTACAAGGATACACGTCATAATGGTGTTAATAAAATGAGCACTGACGAAGCATTAGCTCTTTCATTAAATTGTGAACTCATGAAAAATCAGTACTTACTTTTGAGAAAGAATTCAAAGAAATTTCGTACGTGTCAACTATTATTTTTTTCCTTTTTATGACTGCACTACTTCTTTTTTCATTATTAATATTATTACCATTATTATCATCATTATCAATTATTTTAATTTTTAATATTAGATGCTGATATTTATTCCAGTTATGTGGAAATGTTAAAATCAAAAAAGGCTTATTATCCAGAAGATCTAATGATTAGCGAGAATGAAATGTTGGTTCCTCTGCAAAGACTTAAAGTTCTGTTTAGTTCAAGTCACACAGTTCAGAGATTACTTTTATGTTTACCAGTGGAATCTCCAGAGAAAATTATTATTTATTACAAATTAGGTTTCGACGGAAGTTCAGGCTATTCCGAATTCAAACACGTATTTGACTGTGAAACGGTTTCTGATTGTTTTTAAAGTTATAGTTACAAAACCGGTTTTTAGCTTTTTTTAAAAGATGTGCCATTTCGAAGCCTCTCAATGGACATGGCCCAAAATAGGAGCGTTTTTATTCTAGAATATAATAAGTTAATCCCCAAAGTTCCAGACCAATCCGTTAAAAATTCTTCGAAATTTTTATCATAATAGAAATTTATTTCGCACTAAAATATGTCACTTTTGTAGTTTGACACTTTTTGTGATGACGAAAATATAAGGCACTACCGTCTAGCAGTCGTGCCTAAACAGTGGACTAGTTGTTATTCCAGTGGAACGATTGTGTAGAATTTCGTATAACAAATGCATAGTTTTCTGCAAAATCGCATCACACCAGAAATTCTGCTTCTTGAAGATTTGATTTCAAGTTATCCAAAAACATTGATTGTTCCTTAGAAAAAAATTCGTGACTCTTAAATCTCATTATTTTATCGCAGAGTATATCTACATATTCATGAACATTTATACTTCTCGAACCTATTGTACACTGATCTTTTTGAAACCATGATTCAAACTGTATTTTGAAAATATTTAATTTACTGTTTTGAGGTGGAAGTAATTTGCCATGTTTCTTCTCAGGTTCTGAAAAAGTTCAGCTTTTTACTACTAATTCTTTTGCTTGTCGAGCTTCCCATTCACAACCAAACTCTGTGATTAAGTCCTTATGAGGCCAAAAATCAGGGGTAAGTGTAAACAACTCAATTTTATCTTGTTTAGTTATGCATTCTGAAAACTTTTTTATAATATTTCGAGAACTGACATACCTGCTTTGTAGTAAGGTAGTTGACCCGATTCTCGATAGCGACCTGATTGTCGATAATTTTGTACAAATATTATTATATTATATCTTATTATAGACATAATAAGTATATAGAAAAAAAAATTATTCTTGAAAGAAAAAATATCAGTCAATTGTTTAATATATGATTTGAATTACCCGTTCATGCAACGACTGGACAAAAAAAAAATAATAAAAGAAAGCTCCTTCAACTTGATGCTGTCGGCCATTCTCGTTACGTACGGAGCTAAGCTCATGCATGGAGTCCAGAGCGTCGTTTTAACGTGTTTTTAGTTTTTTATACTTGGAACCAAGCTAAATCATCATCACGAAGGGGACGGTTCTTACGAAGACTAGCACTTTTCAATTTTCTAACGAAGACTAGTACGTTTAATTTTGCAACGAAGACTAGCACGAATCGCTTTTCGCCGCGAAGACTAGCACGATTCATATTTCGCCGCGAAGACTAGCACGATTCGTATTTCGATGCGAAGACTATCTGGATTTAATTTTTATCGTAAAGACAATGATTCGATTTAATAATATATGAAGAGAAAATTTACATTCTTCACAAATATTTTATTTATTGTAGCATAATAATGATAAGTTAATTATTTCAGTATAATAACATTACTTTCTGTTTATAAAAAATGCACTGAAATCATTAATTATTAATTATTTAATTAGTAATTATCATTATTACATTAAATAAAAATAATTGATAAAATTGTTATTATTAATTCAACAGATCTTTTCGAATAAATATGAAAATTTATGAACCCCTTTAAGTAAATAATATTTTACATTTAAATTTTATTATTAATTATTTATAATATAATTGGTGTTAGCATACATTGCAATATTAACATTACGATTATTTTATAAATTACTAATAGCTAATAATATATAAATTATTTTATTTCAGCAGATGAATTTAATCTAGTAATGTGTGTATACATGTATATATAATTATAACTTTATTTGTACTATGCTATGTTTGCATTGAAAAAAGATTTATTTAATAACAAAGTAAAAATTGATCTGATAATACTGGTTATTTCATTTTTTAAGTTAGTAAACTATATTGGTATATAAATAAAAGCAATTTTTTAATATGGGACTTAATTTACTGCATTACAAAATTAATTCAATTTCCAGATTTATGAGACCCTAGTACTTTGTTAATGCAATAAAACTTTTCTGTATATGCATATATGCATAAATATACCTATACAGAAAAGTTTTGTTCCATTAACAAAGTACTAGGATCTCATAAATCTGGTAATTGAATTAATTTTATAATATATTAGGTGCACAACTTTGCTTCCGCCGATTTTTTCGAAAATTTGAGGCTTTATTCTGAAAAAGTGATTAGCTGTTTATGATTCAAAGTACTGTCCGTCACTAGCCACTACTTTTTGCCATCTTTCGGGCAATTGTCGGATACCATCTCGAAAAAACGATGCGTCTTTTGAGGCGATCCACAAATCGATCCATTCTTTGACTTCTTCATAAGAATGGAAATGCTGCTCAGCTAGGCCATGTGCCATCGATCGGAACAAATGGTAGTCGGAAGGAGCAATGTCTGGAGAGTAAAGCGGGTGGGGTAAGACTTCCCATTTTAGGGTTTCTAAGTATGTCTTGACGGGTTTTGCGACATGTGGCCGAGCATTGTCATGTTGCAGGATAACTTTATCGTGTCTCTCTTGATACTGTGGCCGTTTCTCCTTCAATGCTCGACTCAAACGCATCAATTGCGTTCGATACCGATCCCCTGTAATAGTT
>UELV01079358.1:0-13036 GCA_900490015.1 Megastigmus stigmatizans | reverse complement strand
GGTGCGCGAGAGTGCTGCCGTCATCGCCTCTCATCGTCGTCGTCGTTGTCATCTCTTTTGGTGGTCGTCGTCGTCGTCGTCGGTGGACCGGGTCGTCGTCGTCGTGGAAGGGCCTCGGAAGTGCCAGCAACGGAGCTTTCCGTTGCTCGTCGTCGAGGTCCGTGGACGGCCAGGAAAAACCTGGCAAGCCGGCTCGGGTTGTTCTCTCTCTCGCTCTCGTGCAGGCCAAGCCTGTCACTTCAGTGTCTGCTCCCCCTCCCCCCCTCTCTCTCTCTCTCTCTCTCTCTTGGATAATAATACAAAAGAAAGATACGCGGTTATGCGTTGCATTTTTTATTAATGGTTCGGCTCGGTAGTGTCGACGATTCGGCTGCGGGACACGCTAATATAAAAATTGTACGTGGCGTGGTTCCCACGTCACAATCCCCCCCCGCCCCCCTAAAACGGGATACCCGTCAGGAGTGGACCGCCAATCCCTTCACTCCGGTCTTTACGTGGGCTCCATGCCTCTTTTTATGTAAGTCCCGCCTCCGAGCAGCCTTCGACACTCCGATTTCGCACTTAATAGTACTCTTACTACCTAGAATCTGTTTCCCACACATACTCTACATTTTCCCTTCACCAAACTGTCTCGAGTGATTTTCTCTCGCATTCCATCTCTGGGTCAGTCATTGCACATACTACACACACAAAAAAAATAATGAAAATAAATATCTAAATATATAAACAAACACTGGTGTCCCTCGGTCACTTACTAGGTTCCACTGGGGTATGCTCCTTCTTCCTCATCTCGCCTCTCCTTACTCTCTCCACGCTACACAAAATTTCCTTCTCTCTCACGCTAATCTCAGGGGAAGCTAGGTATGCTTAGGAAGGTTGACGGATCGAGGAGGAATAAACTTCCACAAATCAGCCACGTGCGCTTTCGCGGTTTGCCCACCCGGACCTGTCGCTAAAATATAAACCAACGGAGACCGAACCTCCAGGATTTCCAAAGGGCCCTCCCATTTCGGCGCCAATTTCGCGGAAAAATGTTGCGCGGCGTTGGATAGGAAGTGTGTCCTCATCACCTGATCGCCGACGAAGAACCGCACATCCTTCCTACCCTTATTATATTGTTTTTTCTGCTTTTCCCTCGCTTCGTCGATGAATTCCGCAACACGTCTAACCTTTTTACCCGATCTATCCATACATCGGGGTTGCTCGTCACTATCAGCACTCCCTCTACCTCTCTCCGCAAACTCTTAACCTGTCTAGGGTGCCTGCCGTAGTTTAGAAACGTCGGTGATGTCTTCAACGTGGACTGCATTGCCGTGTTGATGGCGTGCCGGAGTTCGTGCTGGTGGGCACCCCAATTTTGATGGTCAGACTTCACGAATAACGCTATCATCGTCTTGAGAGTTCGGTTGCTGCGCTCTACGGGGTTTATTTGCGGGTGATAAGGAGGTGTTGTAATATGTTGAACCCCGTTATCTGTCAGCAAATACTCCGGCGTCTCCCAACGCAACAGTATGAGTTCCTCTAAGGCCTTCGCTACTGCCTTATGATCTGCTCCCCGCAACGGTCTTATCTCCAGCCACCTTGTAAATCGGTCCTGGAATACCAGCAGATACTTGTTTTGGCCTTTGTTCGATGGGAACTCTATCATGTCGGCTGCCACTACGGACCAAGGGCGTTCGACGATTCTTTTGCCCATTAGCCCGTAGGGTCCCGTTTGTCTAACCGTGTACCACTGGCATTCCGGACGCTGCGCCACGGAGGTTTGACATCGTATCAGATACCCTACCAATAATACTCTCTCGCTACCCTGTCGTACGTCTTCTCCATCCCCAAGTGCCCCGCGGATACTTCGCTATGCGCTTCTCTCAGTACTCTCCCTCGCTCATTCACTGGCACCACTAGTCTCCACCCATCCTCTTGATTCGTAATTGGATCGAGTAACCGATCGCTACGGTATCTATATAGTATACCATTCTCCACTCGCAAATTTAGGAAACGTTCTGGATGGGCTTCGACTTCCTCTAACTTCGCTATATACTGCTTATCCTCCACTTCCTCTTACACTATCTGCATCATTTTCGGAGACATTCTCCTTGGCCGATGTTTGATCGATTCCTCGCTAGTCACGTCTATCCTGGTCCTACTATGGATTCTGCGGCTCCCGGGTCAAACAGCGCTTGATATCCTCTCTCGCTTAGTTCTATACTCAAGAAATTTCTATTTTCCGCATTTATTCCTGCTACCTCCTCTCTAATATCTTCGTCATCCTCTCGTTCTCTTTCACTTCTCACTCTCGCTACGCTCTCTCTTTTTTCTCAACTCTGCTCTCTTAGATCTAGCCCGTCAATTGCCATGCGACGCACGGCACCTCCTCCCCCCTGGACTGGAAGTGGCAGAAAACTGTCACTTTCCTGCCCAACCATCCCCGTAGCGCAAGGGGTAGGGTTCGATCCACAACTTTTCTCCACTGCTCACTCTTCTCGCTCACTACCTCCTAACCAAGAAAACTCAGTGCACTTTTGAATGATCATGATGGGCGTTTCATCCAGCTGCTCTGTTACCGGTTTTCGGTACCTCTTGGCTGCTTTGGGTACTTCGCCTCTCACTGCTTCATTATCTACACTATTCTCTCTCTCCCTATCTAGGCTCATGTTTTCGGCGTTTTGAGTACTTTTGATTTCCTCGTTGATTCCCTTTGCCTCTGCCTCTTGCACGGTGACAGGTTCGGCAGTGCCTGATACGTGGCCTTGGTCTTGAATTACTTGGTTTTTCGAGGTTGCTTCCGGATCCCCTCGCTCTCTGGTAGCCTTGTACATAACGGCTTAGACACTCTTCTATTGTTTCTAATTCCCTCATAATACAGCCACTCTCTCTACGCTATGCTTTTTCCCTTTTGTTGTATCCACTGTGATCCCTGGTTCTGCGGCGAGAGGGTCAGGAAATTTGACTGACCCCCAGCCTGCCCGTTTCCCCAGAGATTCCGGAGTGAGGCGCAATCTGGACAATCCTTGAAAACAGTGTTCGGCCGGCTGTACACTTGGTACCGCTCCTGCTTATACGTTCTGTTTTCCTGATTGTTCCTATTCCGATTGGGACAGTGGGAAGCTTGGTGTCCCATTGTTCTGCAAGCGAAACACATACTATCTGAGCGTTCGGCTGCACGGTGCCACAGTTTATTGCAGGTGAAACACTCTCATCCTGTTGGTCCGGCTGTATTGCTCCCCCAGTTTCCGCTATCCGATGCGGTCAGATACCCTCGACTCTCCTCGTTCGATTTAACGCTACTATTCGGCATTTGAGGCTGGCTCTGGTTTCTCTGTGGCCTTCTCTGCATGTTCCAGCTCCCCGTTTGGGGTTGGTTCTGCATTCTCGGTTGCCAAGTACCTTGCGCTTGCCCGTTTCCATTATTCTGGTATGCCTGGGGCATTCTGTTTACTGCCGCTATTTCCGGGGATGGTGTCGGTTCCACCATATGCACCGTTGCGGTTACCGTCGTCTGCTCCTCATTACTCCCTCCACTAATTTTCTTCGTCATTTTCTTCCCTTTCACCATCTTTTGGGAATATTCTGCCCGATACTGACTCTTCTCCCTCCCGCTTGCTATTTCCGAACTCTTCCCCTCCTCTCTCATTGCCGCTATTTTCGATGCTTTCGCGCTCCGTGGCGTAGAATATGGAAGGCGCAGCTTGTCCTTTGCTAATGGCGCAAGCTGACTGTTTAAGTCTTTCTCCTTCTCCCAACGTCTGCCGAGCTTCTCCATCTGCGTTAAGGATTTTACCTTCTCGTGCATCATGTACGCTCGATAATCCGGTAATAAGTTCCGATAAGCAGTCTGGATTTGGCTCTCGGTAGATGAATGTTTCTTGAAGTTTCTCACGATATATTGCATGCACCCTGGAAAATCGGTGACGCTTTCACCCTTAGCTTGAGTCCGCAAGGCCAGTTCATCTAGTAAATCCTGTTGATCCTATTCCACTACGTATTGTTGTTTGGCGGCCTTCCTGAACGTCTTCCACGAATAAATCTCTTTAGCCATCGACCGCAAACACCGGCTTACCCCCTTTGTCAGCACGCTGGGCAATGCAGCTATGAGTTTCAAGTCCATCATCCCTGTTTCCTTTCGACATTCGTTCAGCCTGTCCAGGAAAACCTCCGGGCTCTCCTTGTCCTCGCCCAAGAACTTAGTGTTCCAGCTTTGCAGAACCCTTGTGAATTTCAAGGAGTCGCCGATGGCATCGCTTTTCTCTCTCCTTTTCTGCTTCCGTTTCTTTTTCGGTTTTCGTTCGTCCTCACTGCTCTCTTTTTCGCTCGTTTCTTCGCTACTTGACCTCCGCTTTTTGCTCTTCTTCTTTTCCTTGCTGTGCGTTTATTTCTTCCTCCCTCTCCTTTCTGATTTATCGCTACTACTCTCCTCACTACTACTCTCTTCGCTATAACTCTCTTCGCTGTAACTCTTTTTCCTCTATTTCCTCTGTTTCGTCTTATTCCGCTTCCTTTCCATTTCTCTACTCAACTGCCTCTCGCTATCTGTACTACTGCTATCACTCTCGCTATTTTCTTATTCCGATCTCCTGCTTTTTCGCTGAATTTTCCTCCTCTGTCCTTTGTTCCTTTACTCACTTCTCTCCCTTCTTCACGTGCTTTCGGAGTGCTCTCGTGGCGTTTTCCTTTCTATGTTCTGACTTCCTCCTCCCCTCCTCTCGCTAACTTCTCTCCACCAGTCTCTACTTTCCGCCGATCTCCCAGTTGATGTCTATGCTCCTCATTCCCTCCACTACATCTGACGATGATTTCTGACGACAACGGCATCGGCCTCCTACTAGGCCCCTCGAGGTCCTGGAAGTTGCTCGAGCTGCGATAGCTGTCCATTATCCCGCCTTTCCCGTGGAGGTACCATCAGCTCAATTCCTTCGAATTCGGACTCCTCTTCCTCCGAGGATGTGGAGAGTTCTGGAAATCCTACCTCGGTTAGGGTTGTCCTTCCCTCTCCTGTGTTTCTTGGTGCCGCCACGGGAGGAATGACGTTCGCTCCTCTCCCGATTCCTCGTGTTTCGCTATCTCTTTTTCGCCTTGCCTTTCATCGTCTCGCTTCCTCACTGATGACGCTATACGTGGGTTCTCCTGTGACGTCGTCATTTGGGCCGTCAATCGCTGATCCCTCTGCCTTTACGACGTGCTTGCTACTGGAGGGTCGGCGTGTCACTGAGTGCTAACTCCTCCGTCTTGCGTCTCTCCCGGCGTCATGAATGGTGTTCGGCCCGTTCCCGTCGGGTACTGCCACTCTGTCGCCAATGACTCCCGTAGACCTCTTGACAATAATATCATCCTCTGACTCTCCCTCGTTAAGACCATTTCCGGTCCCATTCGTGGTAGTCCATTCATGTTTGGTATCATCATCTCCGTGATCGGCGCTGTCCTCATGGTTCGTGGTTGGCTTCTCTTACCGCTTAACAAGGATGTCTCTCTGGTTTCTTTGTGACTATTGGTGCTAGAGACCGTTGGAAACGGTGAGGTGGTCGTTGTGGTGGTGGTTGAAGTGCTGCATACTGGTGCCTCGCATTCGCTACTTTCCGTTTCTGTCGGATGTTAAATAATTCGCTCAGGTATGAACGTCCGTGGTCTATCCCTTCTCTTCCGTGGTACCACCTCCGGTCTTCACTCTAATGATGATTCTAATAGACGTGCGGCGGTCGCCGTTGGTGGTACCTCCCCTCTCTCATCTAGTTCCGGATACCACGGTACCTGTAGATGACGGTATAGAGACCTGATCTTCGCTCGAAATAGTCTGTCCCGTAATATCTCTGTTTGCCCACTAGTGTTCAATTCTTGCTTATACAGTTCCTCAATCAATGTTTGCGGTTACAACCGCTTGATCTGCCTGTACAGCAGTCTAGCCTATCTGTCTTCCCGCAATGCCTTCAAATCTTCCTCGTATCTCTCCATCCTACACTCACTCTCACTCGCTAATCTGGTAAATTTTCGCTAAATCGTGAGCGCACGAGGCTGACAAAAGGATGTATGGATCCTGGATGACTGGAGAATTAGACGCAAATTGGGGTAATTGGGGTCACCGCACGTGCTCTCGTGCTTTTCTATTCTCAATAGGGTAATCAATCAGATATATATAATAATAATGTGATAATGAAAGATTTTTAAATGGTGATTACCATAATACTCTTCCTAGAAGGGGGAAAACAAAAATAACGCGTGAATACAATATACTTCTTATTCCTTCCTTCGCTTTGCGAATTGTATTCTTGATTATCTGTTTTTTTTTCTTCCTTGATACCTCTTCGAAAATCCTTATATCTTCCTGAAAATACGCAAACTCAATTCTCTTTCTCCTCCACAACCAATATCTTTGGCTGTCTCTCTCTCTCTCTCTCTCTCTCTCTCTCTCTCTCTCTCTCTCTCTCACGCCAAAAAATAATTATTTGTTGGAATTCAGAGGAACGCTGTTGCAAATTTCCTCTGTTATTACCAAAATTTCCTAAGGGAGAAGAGAAATGAATTGATTTCCTTCCCTCCTGCACGAAAGGTGCATTGCGATTTTTACGGATCCGGGATTCAGGTGGGCCCACCCAATGTGGAATACCCCTGACCGAAGGATACTCAGAAGGCTGACTCGATCCCTTTCACTCTTTCCGGTGTGAGTTACAATGGCGGCTGCTTTTCCTATTCCACTTATTGCTTGGCGGCTTATTTTCCTATGCCACTATCCCTGCCAATGTCTGACCAGGAAAAAAGTATGTAACAAAAAAAATCTTGGATTAGAATTTGCTTACCTCTTCCTCTTTTCCTCTTCTCTATTGGCTCTTGCTTGAGGATACAATTTATACTCAAGGGTTTCCCCCCGCACAACTCACTAAACTTTATTTAACAAAAAAACTCTACACCCTTCTATTACTCCACTTAGCAAAAAGAAATTCTTCTACTCAAACAAAAAAAAAACAAATTTGATTTTATGCCAGCCCCCTTTGTACCTCTCACTTGACATACTTCAGTCTAATACTTGTTTGACACTGGATACCTGTCTTCTGCCTTCTGAGTCCTCTTGATTATTGGTTTATTACACGCAGTCACTTAAGTCTATATAGTGAGCGCTCTCACTCGCACGCAAAGGGGTAAGAAAATTCTTTTTCCTAAATGGGAGAAAATTCCTCACACAAAAAAAATTTAATTATTCTACACTTCCCCTACTCTCTACTACTCATAAAAAAAAAATTAAGTACAAAAAAAATTCTTCCTCGCAAAAATTTTCACTCCACCAAAAAAAAACTACAATGAATTCCCACAAAAGAAAATAATTCTAGAGAGAATTACGAGGCAATTACGTTTCCCGAGCCTTTGCGGTATTTAATATCATTATCATATTGTTGTAGTTCGAATGCCCACCAAGCTAGTCTACCTGACGGCGATTCAATTTTGTACAGCCATTGCAGTGATTAGTGGTCGATAATGATGGTAAAGTGGTACACTTCTAAATACCCTCTGAGTTTTACAATTTCCCAAACTGCGGCTAGACATTCCAGCTCGGTTACCGTGTCATTTTACCGTTATTCAATGTGCGGCTTACATAGGCGATTACACATTCGGCTCCGTCGATTTCCTGTACTAAGCATGCGCCAAGTCCGGTCATGCTAGCATCTGTTTGGAGAACAAAGGGTTTCGTAAAGTCAGGGTAGACTAGGATAGGTGTAGATACCAGATGCTGTTTAAGTAAATCGAAAGCCTGTTGTTGTTCCTCTCCCCAATGCCATCTTACCGATTTTCTTTGAAGTTCGGTTAAGCGTGCTGTTATAGTTGATATATTTGGGATAAAACGGCGATACCACGATATTGAGCCAAGAAATCGACGTAATTCTTTCAAATTTGATGGTTTTGCCATCCCGGTTACGGCTTGTACCTTTTGTGGGTCCGTGTGAATCCCGTTTTTATCGATAACGTGGCCTAAGTATGTTAAAGAATCTACACAGAACTAGCATTTTTCGAGATTCATTTTTAAGTTTGCTGTGCGTAACCGTTCAAAAACTAATTCAAGGTGTTTCAAATGTTGGTCAAAATTTTTGCTGGCGATTACGATGTCATCAGGATAAGCTAATGCAAATTCTTCGAGATCCGGCCCAATTGTCATGACGAGGAGTCTTTGAAATATAGATGGCGCTGAGTGAAGGCCAAAAGGTAGGACGCGAAACTGAAGTAAGCCGTGACCGGGTACGGTAAATGTGGTGATTAGTTTGCTTTCTTCGGTTAGTTCTACTTGCCAATAACCGTTTTTTAAATCCATTGTCGACAGGTATTTAGCGCCTCGTAGTTTGTCAATTGTTGCGTTGATTTCGAGCAACGGGTATGCATCACGTTCACATTGCTTGTTGATGCGTCTGTCGATACAGAATCGCGGTTTACCGTTTTTCTTCCGTGCAATGACGACGGGTGAGCTCCACGGACTAGAAGAATTTTCGACGACTTGATAATTTGCTGTAATACTGGATTTCGCGTTGTGTATCTCTGTCTTACTGGTGTCGGATTTAGTAGCTTGATATGATGCTTTAGCAGAGGAGTCGGACCTTTTATGTCGTCAAATTTACTTATTTTGGTATCTAGGAATTCTTTTAATCTCTCAGTTTCCGAATAATCTCGCGGTTTCAAGCCTTCGGAGGAGCCGAGTTCATATTTCCATTTCACAGAGGGCGGTAGTGAAGGCAATGATGTATTGGTTCAGGTGGTGGGATTTACCGGTATACCGAAAATCGACGCTCGATATTCGATTTTGTCGAGAATATCCATGCCCAATATTATTTCGTGTGGGAGCGAAGGTAGGACGAAAAATGTGTGGTTGACTTTTCTATCCATGATAAGAACGGTTCCTTCTAAGCTTTCGTCGATATCAATTTCTTTACCGTCTGCCATTACTGCGGAAAGCTACTGTCTATTTGTGTGCCATCCGTGCCTACGACAAGTTACTGCTATACCTTCATTCATAATTGATGAATGATGACGCGGCTCCCGTATCGATTAGAGCTGTTACTGGACGTTCCACCATCCAAACTAAGAACGTGATGCGGCCGTCGCTAAATTTTTGGACTGAGTCCCGCCTCTTTGCGACCCGCCCGCGTTTGCGTTTACCGGCCTGTGTCACGAGAATTTGATTGTGAGAATTTTATCCTTACCGCAATACGAGCGCAAAATTTTATCCTAATTTTTACACTCGCGGCGACTGTATCTGGGTCGTTTGCATTTCCAGCAGAATTTTTCGCGGCTGTATGGTTTGTCGGCTGCTGCTAAAGACATTTTGCGAGTGTCGCGTGTTATTGAGTGTGAATTCTCGGCGTTTTTGCGTCGTACGAATTCTTCGAATCGTTCGCCTTTCCTTACGAGTTCTGTGATTGAGTGCATATCTTGTCTCGCGAAGTGAAGTTGACAATCGGGTTTTCAATTTTTGTAAACGCCATCTAATTTTTTTCTATCTGAGTAGCCGCCTTTTCGTCTGATTAAAGTTTGTAGGTTGGTAACGAAGGAGCGGGTGTTTTCATCTGTGCCCTGCTTGCGGTTATAAATTGCTTCTTCGAGATTGTCTTCCCCGGCAATGGGTAGGAAGTTCGTTTTTAATTCCGAGACGAAATCGGCCCAAGAATCCCAAGTGTGGTGATTGTTACGGTGCCAAGCGAGCGGTTCGTCGCGCAGAAGCTCCGGTATGCCTTGCAGGAGGTCTGCCTCTTTTAGTTTGTAAGCATTTTGTAAGTCGGTTACAAGGTCGATAAAAGAATATGTCTTCCCCCGAAAAGTTCCATTTGCGTATCGTTTCGTTAAAGTGCGCATTATATGTTAATTTATCTGTCAATTTTTTGAAGAAATCGGTTGGTACAGATTCTGGGAAGAAAGCTTGTGTGCCGGTAGGGGAGTTTAGCGCGGATTTAAAGTCGTTTGATTTGTCAACGATGTTTAGTAATGTTTTGTCATTGACGAAAAGTGTCGGCGGTGTGTTTTTCCATGAGATAATTTTCTCATTCTTTGGGTTATCATTCACGAATTCTTGCAGTCGCGCTTTCAACTCTGCAACGGTGCCAGTGGCGTTGAGTTGAAGTTCCGTGAGTTTGTCTTTCCGCATCGGGTTTATCCACGTTATGGCGTGTGTGGTGCAGTGGAACGTATGGAGGTGAGAGAAAGTGGGTCGTGAGAATAAGGCGAGATTATTTATTTGTTCACTGTATCTATTTTTTCATTCAATTGTTTTACGTATTTACTAAGATTCAAAACTTTCTTGTTCGCAATATCAAAAAGGCTTAGACTATCGTCTGAAAAAACCCTACAATCTCGTCTTATTTTCTCGATATCAGCTTTATTTTTAGCGCATTCGTAGGGAACGTATTCTAGTTGCTCTTCGAGCTCGCGGATTTACCTTTCACACCTTAAAGCTAATTTAAAAATAATAATAATAATTATAAAGCTGAATACAATAAGTAAAGGCAATTGTGCCGATGTGTGCAACATGAAGGAAAAAAACTAAAAAAAAACGTTAATATAAAGTAATTTGGGTCAAAATGAGAGCCACATGAAAAGCAGGTGCATTTTCATTTACGGATTAACGCTGTTACGATGTAAAACTTGACATGGCGCCACTAAGCTTCAAGATTTTTTTCAGAAAAATGAAAAAATAGATTAACTTCCCAAAGATTGAAAAAAATCGAAGAGGTCGATTTTTTTTGTTCGTTGAATCCATATACAATAACATGTGCAGATATCGCAACAGCACTTGAGCTCCCTATCGCTCTTTTCCGACGAATCGAGCATTTTAATTCTGCTCTCTCTCTCTCTCTCTCTCTCTCTCTCTCTCTCTCTCTCTCTCTCTCTCTGTCGCTTATCATTTCCATATATTTTTTATTTGGACCCAGAATTATCGTCGGAGTCCTCGACGATGTTCTCGACAGGGATGAAGAAGCCGACTCCAATTTGGAGCTGCCAGGGCCATACCGCATCCAGATCCCTATTTTCCTTCTCTGCCATGTCTTTTACAATAGTCACTTAAAAAATCTGCACTAATACAATTAGTACTGTATTTTAGACACTTGGGATAGACCCATCCGTTAAAATAAAAAGAACATTTCCAAGGTGTGCCAATGTGCTTTTTATAAAATAGTACAGGGCCGTGCACAGACTTGTAATATTCAGCCGTTACGTGCTGAAATTCTGATAGATACTTCTATCAGAATTTCTGAAGTTCGTGTCTGGACTTAGTTTTGTAGAAAGAAAAGGTTTATTTTAATTTTCTCCCGCCCTAATGTATCAGGGCAAGGGAGATATAATGGAAACACGCAATGGTCTCCGCAAGTCACCACCTTGATACTATAGCTTTTCCCAGCTATAGCACTTCTATTTCCCGGGATATTGAGAATAGAAGAGCCGGAAAATAGTGAGGGAGCTTTCCTCGCTGCAAGCGTAAGCAAGCGCGCATTGACTTTTTTTACGGCGGAGCGAGTACTAGACCCAGTGGATTGAGAATGGGCTGGGTCAGACAAGGAATATCGAGTCGCTTAACTTTTTATGCTATTGCGTAATGAATAGCATACAAAGTCTTAGCCTCTCACCCTTCCAGGTTCGATGGATGTCGCAATGACCGTCCACCTAACTGGAGAGTATACTATAAGTATAGCAGGTTCGCTAAAGAAGCGCAAAGCTTCTTTAGCTTACTGCGAGAAACTCAATTGATTACTTACAACGAATAGATATAATATTTTGACTACTTTTCTATCTACTGTCGCGTAATAGGCAGTAGACAGAAATTTGTCTGCTCTCTTTTCACGGAGTTCAGTGGAAAAGTGTATTAACTTTCCACTTTGTCCGTGAAAAACACAGTAACGTGTATCTAGTTGATCGAGAAAGCGTAATGCTTTCTCGACTAGCAGAGACAGACACTATTTAATTATGATTAACTTATATTTAATAAGTCCCTCCATGATCGCGTAATGGATCGTGAAGCAGTTATTTTATATACCTCTAATACTAGGTTTATCGAGAAGCGCAATGCTTTCTCGATTTGCTAGTATCCATTGCTATCACTAGCACAGCGGGTTCGCCGAAGAACACAATGTTCTCCAGGCCAACCGCGAGGAAAAGCACGCTTGATTTTTATACTTTGTTCGAGTTCGTTGCCGCTTGTATTAAGCAAGCAACTTATCGACAGAGCCTTGAGGTAAAGGAAAATATAAGTATCAAGAAGAATATTAATTTCAATGAGGAGTTTATTCTTGGAGAGGATCGAGTACAAGAGTGCGTCCTGCCTCGTATATCGGCTGTATTTATATACTCTTCGTCTACTTGATTTCGCCTTCCCTCTCTCCTCGATTGATCGTCGGTGTGTCCACGCGTTTGATTGTGGGCGCTTGATTAGCCGAAACCCTCTCGCTCTTATTGGTGAGCGCGCGTACGTGTGTTTGATTGTCGCGCTTAGCGGTCGAACTTCCTCTCACTCGCTCTTATTATATTTTCGATAAAACCCTAACTTATTCCGCTACTACCAATAATCGCTATTCAATTGGTTTTTAATATTTCTTAATCATAATTCCTTAATTATATTTGTATTATTAATAACTGATTTTCGCAATCTTCAATGTGAATAATTAATAATTTGCTTTTATGATTTAAATATTTATAATTAACATTATTCTGTTTTTGTGTAATACCAGCATTTTTAATAATAAGAAAAAGTTGTACCAGAGAGAGGCAGAGGCAGGTGCAGAGGAAGATTCAGAGACAGAGGTAGAGGCAAAGAGAGAGATAGATAGATAGATAGATATTCTTTTATTTGTATATGTATACAAAAATGATATAAATGAATATAACAATACATTTGAAATATTAAACTTTTACAATAATACGCTTTATCAGTCTTATAATAAAATTGCATTCAGTCTTTCCATGATATCACAGGCATAATAACTTGATCAGTCTCAAAAATCAGTCTTAACATATGTCTCGAACCTTAAAAGTAATATCACAGAGCGTCTTAGATTAAAAATACAAACAAACAAAATTACAA
>UELV01079355.1:0-25351 GCA_900490015.1 Megastigmus stigmatizans | reverse complement strand
GTGTGTGTGTGTGTGTGTGTGTGTGTGTGTGTGTGTGTGTGTGTGAAACGTTTGAAGGTTCGGTAACACGCCATTAGTTTATATAATAAGGCTGCATGCTAATTTCGCTCGACGCATAGCGGCGCGTTGTGCAGAAAACGCTATATAATGCAGCTAACTTTGATTTTCTTGTAAAATCTCGATGTTTACTTTGCTATCTTTACTATGGGGATTTATTTTAGTTTGATAGAAAAACACATGCTCGCGGCCATTGGACGTTGCGCAATTTCTGCAGATAAAAATCTTTTTTTTCGATTTTATTGTTGCCATTCATTGCCTGAAAAACATAAACATGCTGCGTCGGTATATATATATATATATATATATATACGGTAAACGTAATATTTATGCAAATATTACAGTTTTTTTTTCTTTACATACGAAGTATCGAAACAGGTCCATAGAGATCAATTTCGAAGAAATAAAACGCTACTAAATGCGATATAAACATCTCTTATATACGCTTTATAAGCTCCATATTTCATTTTTAATAGTATAAAAAAAATTACATAAATTCACGATACTTTTGCGCTCTTTCTCAATTCCAATTTAGGAAGCAACTACAGTACGATCAATCGGTGCATGAAATATACGCGCGGATTAAAAAAGTTCGCGCTACATCGCAGACGCGCAAATTACGATTCAGCATATAATATAAAGTATACGCTGCATACAATGAGAATTATTTCATTAGCGCCCATAGACGTGCAGTAATTTTGTCATTTGCCTCGCGTCGAGCACCAAAACTAATGTATACGCGCTTTGGAAACAATGGGGAAGCCATGGTGAGTGTCATGTTCTCCGAATCGGCGGAATTGCACGAGAAAGCCGCTGCTTCGGTGTCACACGTGTGTATATATATATACATTGCACGCTAGCTGAACGAAAATAACTGTAATTGTGTGTATGCAACGCAATTTTCGCGACGACACTCGGACGAGACTGCAGAAAAACGCATCAATTAGGTCGCTTGTTCTCAGCTGTTATACACACAGAGAGAGAGAGAGAGAGAGAGAGACTGCCGCAAAATCGAAATTCCTTTCCCACTAAACGCTAAAAGCGTCCGCGCGTTTTTTCATTTCTGAGGGCCCTTGACATATCGCGTATTCTATATACGTAACGTCTCGTAGCTTCTCAACAAACTTTCGCCATTTAACGTGCCGGATGTGACGCGCCGCGTCGAGGGCGTCCTCGCAAAGACTCCACTCGGGCGCACTTTTTGCACTGAAAGCTCGAGGAATGTCTGTTGGAGCTATAGACAACATCGTATATTAACGCGTCACGTTTCTGTGGGTTGCAGGTGACGAGGCCGACGCTGCTGCTGGTCTGTCTGGCTGTTCTACTCCTAGGATTTGCCGAGCGCACGGAAGGTAAGGGACCCATATACGCGTCTTATAATATATCTATAGCCGCGTAACTCTCTATTTTGCTTTTCTGACCCGCGTAAATCCGAGGAGGGATAATAACTCATCGGCCGACGGGAAAAAATGTATACCGGCCGACTTTTACGCCCTGTTTTACACGGATTTTTCCCTACATCTATATTAGATTGGCGTGTGTTACGGTAATGTCTAGCGCGTACTTTAATCGATGACGCGCGTTTTATTACGAATTCGCCCGATGCGGTGCGTCGCAACGGCGTTACACGTGTCCCAACTAATCGCTCTTATTTTCTTTTATATATACGCGAGATAGTATAAAAAGGATTCGTTCGTTACGCGACGGATCTTTTATCGTTGTTATAATATAATTAGTCGCTGCGCCAAAGTTGTAATAGCGCTATCATTGTGCGATTAACAATGCAATTTCTTATTACGCTTTAATAATCCCCCGTAATAGCAGTACTAAACTATTTACCTTATATTTGTATATTACAACGGTGTTTTTTAAATGATTTTTCACTCTTTTTTTTTATATCTCGATTTAAAAATCGATCGCTAAATCTAATATCTGCAAAGAGATTGGTATAAACCAGCACGACAGCACACGTAACATTTAATTTACAACTTATTTCGATAGCTATTGTACCGCGATACAATTTTTGTTGCCGTTTGTCAGAGTTCGCGAATAAGATATGCAAGAATAATTGAATAAAAGGAAAAAAAAACGATTTCCTAGGAAACAATAAAGCGGCTTTATTGTAATGAGTTTCCAGTTGATCGATCAGCGACTTTCACGTCGGAATAAAATATTCCAGCACCGCAAAATGATGAGTCTGCGCGACGTAGTCCGAGCTTTTGTCTTGTCGTATCAAAAAACCACTTTGATCCGCTGTATAAAATTAATGCTTTGCGAGGCTACTATCTTATATATATGTATGTATACCTTCATAGCGGGGAATATAATGTCGGTAACCTGCAGTGATGTCATAAAGTCATCGTATCAGCTTTCACGTTTAAACATCGCGGACACCGAAACAATAAGGAATAAGCATCGCACAAACGGTTCAAAGGACATTAATTCTACTTTTTAGTCGTGCTTATAAACATGCAGCCTGCGATAGTATAAATTTATTATCTATTATATCCACAGCAGTGAGTTCCATCGTTCCTCTCGACGTGGATAGAAAATCGCTCGGTAGTATCGGCATGAAATTATACGTCATTCCATCGCAGCTGCATCGTAAATGATCCTTCCTTAATACACAAATTAACTCGACATTAAAACACCCCGCGCAAGAAATCATTTTCCATTATTCGGCTTTAAGCTTTGTTTTTTAACGATCGCCTCCATAAATGGGTTCATATAATTCCGGCCAAATGTTCAAAAAACCTTCGTGGGTAAAAATACAGTTCGCTCGGTTGAATTATCAAAACTATATAGAGAGGGTGATAAAGTGCAAAGCCTAAAATAATAACGTGAATATTGCGGCTTGCCGCGGTGTACACAGGCGCAAGAAAGAGATTCCGCAGGCCAACCACGGCGAGGCCGTCGCTTTCCAGTGACCAGGAGGTGTCGGCCAGTGTAAATAGATTTAAGGTGACGCGCAACCGCATCAGCAACAAGAGCACGAAGAACGAGCTGCAGCCTGGCAAAGCCACCGAGGACTACAAGGTAAGGCTTGCTTGCTTGTTTGCTTGCTTGCATATGTGTGTACTGCATCATTAAGAACTTGCCTGCTGCCGTGCCGTGCAGTGAGCGCGACGCTAATGGCATACGAAATAAATGCCGCTTGTACGTAGGGGAATTTCAGGCCTCTCCCCGATAGATCATTATATTGTATACACTTCAATGCGATTTTTTACTTAGTTTAAAAAGATGCAACGTATGTGTATTACGGTGGTCGATTTGTATCCTCGGTCGATCTGTTACGCCATCCTAATTGGTATTAATGAAATTCCTTCCGGGTTTTAACACATCTGACGCATGGGTACGTATATACGGTCGATTTGTACAAGCCTCGAGTTCATTGTCGGTTTTTTTTTTAATTTTTAATCCGCCGAGTGTACATACATTATACATGGGGAATAAGCAAGAAAATTAAAACGCATCGGCTTAGCGAGAATCGCAGCTCGTATTATATGATATACGTTTTATATACTTGCAATACGCGTGTCTATGCCGCGATCGAGTGTATAGTCGGTGCGCCAGGCTCGCATGATGCTTTCACTTCGGCTCGAGCGAGCGTATAATGGTAGCCTCGTATTATTCGATTTGTATTATGGGCCACGCGATGCCTAAATAAGGTCCTTTCCCCGCGCGCGTCGCCACCACCGCTGCAATCTATCTCGCAATTTCACGAGTCGGCAAAGTATATCGATGCTTTTTTATCGCGCCTACCAGAGCAATCTGGAAAAGTTTTATTCGTATGCTATATTTATTGTTGTAAAGTTAAAATTCTTGAAGTATCAAATGATGATTTTGTTTGTATGCATAAATTCATTATGTGTGCAAAAAATCTTTTTAACTTTTTCGTGGTGTTTATATTTTATTATATAAACCGATCGGTTTTTATTATATAGGTTTTAATAAGTCAATAGGAAAAATAAGTATATACAAATCGGTAGATTAATGCCAGATTTACATAATAAATACCACACTTTTTTTATAAAAATAAATCTAATTAATTAGTTCCTACGCAATGAAAGTGCATAATGCGCATCGTATATCGATATAACATTGCAATTTCTATAGTAATTTGTATAGTTAAGAGCGTCGGTACATCTTAGCGCTCGGTACACATTTCTCGCGAAACCTGATGCATGTATACGCATAGTCAATAAACAAACCGACGTATAGGTAGTAAATGACTACCTACTTTATGCACTTTATCAGCGATAAATCCTACAGGATTTCCGTGTTCTTTTCTCCAGATCGTCTGTTACTACACAAACTGGTCGCAGTACCGCACGAAAATTGGCAAGTTTACGCCGGAAGACATTCAGCCGGATCTTTGCACCCACGTGATATTCGCCTTCGGCTGGCTCAAGAAGAACAAACTGACGAGCTTCGAGTCGAACGACGAGACCAAGGACGGGAAAATCGGACTTTATGAGAGGATCATTGGACTGAAAAAGGCCAATCCATCGCTAAAGATTCTTCTTGCTATCGGTGAGTCTTCCGTACATGTGCTTTCTTTCTTAAGAGCTGATGTATATTCGATACTTTGTTGCGTGATTCAGTTAAAACTAACGTTAATATCTGAATCAAATAAAACGCACGTTTATATAATTTAACATAACTTCCTTCGTTGAAATAATTCTAATATATATCCTAGTGCAATCACTCATAAATATATATATCTATTTCATAAAAGTTTAACATTTAGCAGTAATTTATAGTTATCTGTTCTCATAGTTTACGAAACGATTGAAAAATTATTCTTTAGTTTTTAAAAAATAAAAGATAAACTACAACAAGCAGATCGAGTGTTGGTGTTTTATCACGCGTACATTGAGATATATCATAAATCAAATAAATTGAATGTACGATGTTCAGGTGGCTGGTCCTTTGGCACACAGAAATTCAAAGAAGTGTCCTCAACGAGATATGCACGACAGACTTTCATTTATAGTGCCATACCATACCTCCGCGAAAGAGGCTTTGATGGATTGGATATGGACTGGGAGTATCCTAAGGGTGGAGACGACAAGAAGAACTTTGTCTTGCTCCTCAAAGGTACGCATATCGTTGCACTTTCGTAACTTATCGTATACTCGTTTCTCAGGATTATTTATACTTGTGAAATGTCAAAGATGTAATCACTGTTTTTATTCGGATTTATTCATTTTTCATTTGATTTTATTATAGCTCATGTGACTGATTGGAATTAAAAATTTAAACCGATGTTTAATTTTATTAATTATATTAATTATATTAATACGCGTCTCGCGTCATGAAAAAGTGTAATATAAAAACTTTTTGCTCTTAATGAACGGCATTTAAGTGCAGTTTCACTTTATTTAACAGCGAGCGAAGTTCACGAAAGCGCGTACTTTTACGTTCTCACAAAAGCCTTATGAGTATATGTGTATACAATATAACCGTTTCAAAGTGTCGGAACTCAGCGGAGCAATGATAAAAGTCAGCGCATAAATTATAGTAAAATATATACAGTAAAGCCGCGCATCGTCGCCGAGAACCGCGGTAATAAAAGACATGTTTAAAAAGCGTGTAATTGTGTCCCGATACTCAATTCGATTCTTTGGGCCTTTTGCAGAGCTGCGCGAAGCCTTTGAGGCCGAGGCACAAGAGCGTAAAAAGCCACGACTATTGCTGACAGCGGCTGTACCAGTGGGACCGGACAACGTGAAAAGCGGATACGATGTTCCGGCTGTTGCCAGGTAATTAATTAATATATACCGCGCTATTCCTCTCGACCATGCGGTCTTAAAGGGTTGTACGTTTCAATTATGCGTCAAATTGTTGTTTACGCGCGTTGCAATATGCTAATCGATATACCACGAATTATGAGGAAATATGTATTATCGTCGTTACAAACTATTGATGGATATGAGAACTGCAGAAGAAGCTATTATTCTCAACCAGCTATAAATCTCCTTCTTAAACGAATCCTGAATAATTAGTTAGATTCCTATAGTTTGCATCCTTCATTATGTAAAAGAAAGTATATAATTAGGTTTCCAAGATAAATACCTAATTTCGCTACGGTACTTAAACACCCCATAGCTTAAATCACTTTGAACGCAACACATTTCGAAGCAATGAATCAGCAAAACATGCCTATATACACGGCATTACGATTCAATCTATCTTTCAATTCCATCTGCGGACTAATTGGAACTCTTATTGTCTCTCTGTCTCTCTCTCTCTTACTCTCTGTAATCGGCAATTTATTTCTAATGCTCACGATATGCCCGTAATCTCGCTCCCGTTAAAGAGCCAATGAAAGGCTACACAACCACATGAAGACGTTAATCCTGATTACCGATAATCATCCCAATTACCCTCTTTTACGTCCTCTTTATGACTCTTACACACTACGTACGCTATACCACACAATCGCAATATCGCGATCAAAACTACTTCCCTACAAGTGAAAATTCGAGCATCAACCGAACTGCCAGCACTTGCACAACCACTTGGTTTACCTGTACGATCGTCGGTCCGCGAGATAAAGTCCACATCACGAAAGACGACCTTCTGTTCGATTTAGCTACCTGGACTTTATAAACCTGATGGCCTACGACTTCCACGGCAAGTGGGAAAGGGAGACCGGCCACAACGCGCCCTTGTACGCCTCGTCCCTGGACTCTGAGTGGCAGAAACAGCTGAGCGTGGATAACGCGGCCTCTATGTGGGTGAGGCTTGGCGCGCCCAAAGAGAAGATGATCATCGGCATGCCTACCTACGGCCGCTCCTTCACACTCTCGAACACCGCCAATTTCAAGGTCCACTCGCCGGCGAGCGGCGGCGGCAAAGCCGGTGAATACACCAAGGAGTCGGGATTCTTGGCTTATTACGAGGTGAGCTGAGCTTCGACTCTATCCCGTCTTATACCTATATACTCATGTGTATATCGCGTGTAATGCACTGCTCGCGAGCGCCGCTGAATCACCGGCAGATCGGATTTATACCGGCTTTTTTTTTCTTTTTTTTTTAACGCGCGCTCTTTCTTGTACCGAATGCACTCGTTACGAACGGGTCTTGTTCGCGAGACGTTTTAATCGTCCTGGCTTTTCGAGGAATATTCCAAGCAGCTTAATGGGTCCGACGACTTTTTTTTATCGCTTTTGTTTGCCGATACTGTCGTCGGCTCGATTCTGATTAATTCATAGCGCGCGTAAATGTATTTTACGCAGGCTGATAAATACGCAAGCACTCGGTGACGTATCTTAAATATTCGTCGGGCGAGCTTTGAGAAATTCGGGCTTTATATACTTGTATAGGTATTTTTGACAGACCGTTGGACATAAAATCTGTGGCTAATATATTTTAATCTTTTTACAGCGAAACTTTCTTTCAATTGATTGTTTTTTTTGTTAATCTTCTTCTTGACTCGTCGTATTTAAAAAAGAATCTTGATAATTTATGAGCGGAGTGTGTCCCATTAATGTTGACGTTTAATCATGCGAGAATCGGTATTTAAACTTTAATGTTTCGCTCTCCAATAATCCTGATGTCTTTTACGTATTTCGCCTCATAAAACTTCAGTAATTGCAATCTTTAGAATTATCGCATGAAATAAATAAGATTATACGGATTTATATTTCCTGAAGTTCAATAAGAGACGAAGTTCAATTAGATACGGGATTTGATGCTCGTTTCCGTTTTAATTCTAACGAGCAATCATCGCTTACAAATAGCATTTGAATGATCATTCCGTTCATTTACCGTTAACTTCACGATCTATCGAAACAATGATTGCCCATGCATTCGTGCGTACTGAGAGTTACGATCAATGCCGACATTAAATCCATGCTGCAATTATCACTGCAAAGCCACGCAAAGAGAAGAAAACGACCGGTTGTCGAAAGTTCGAACGCAAAAAAAACAACCGAATCTCCTATTTGATTTACCGACCAATAAACCAATCGTCCAAATGAAAAATCAATTCTCCTCGCGGTCCCTCGTATACAAACTATAGAACTTTTCAAAACGATCGTAATGCTGTCGTTAAACCACGGGACCGATGTACATATATATACACAAGGTCCAAAGGCGGCGGGAAAAACGATTTTTGAAATTGCAACGCGGCTTTCGAATTGCCGAGAGCAATAAAAACAATCGGCCTGGCCACAGCCTCCTAAATAGAATATCGGCTATATTCGAAAAGGAGAACAAATAATAAAGCAGCGGCGCGGCCCCGCAATAATGAGCGCTGTACTCGAAAGTCGTTAGCAGCGATAACTAAAACACGGCTCTCGAAAACCGTCTATGGTTTTGTTATAGATCTGCGAGATGCTACTGAACGGCGGCGCCTACATCTGGGACGACGAGATGAAAGTGCCGTATCTCGTGCACGGCGACCAGTGGGTCGGATTCGACGACGAGAGATCCATCAGAAATAAGATGCACTGGCTTAAGGACAAAGGATACGGAGGTACGGTGTATAACTCGCTGTTTCCGAGCTGATTTCACCCGACATTTCACAGCGCGCTCGATCTATTCCGTTTATCTATATATACTATCTTTCCGCGATTCCTCTCTGATTGGCTCTTTTTTTTTTGTTTTACTCGATACGATTTCTACGTTGGAGATTCATTTAACGGATCATCGCGCAAAGCATTTAAAGTACTCTTTCCTTACAGCTGCAACCTCTAGATAAATAACGTACACTTTTTAATTCTTTTCAAAAGTATAGTAAGCTTCTATATAGTACATTTCTTTTAGAACGAACGATTTGAAAAGATCTTTTATGGTATTGCAGCGAAATCTACATGAAGCTGTAATAAACCTGAAGCGTTACTGAATTTTATTTATACAACTCGTTCGACGAACTTTTGACCTATTCATATCTTATTATTAGTTCATGTAAATATACACTAGTTTTTCATGGTCCTCCTCAATGGAATTAGATGAAGTGTTCTATATGTAGATTTATAAAATGTAAAGAAGCGTCACGTCTCGATCTGACTGCCCGCAGGCGCGATGGTCTGGACGGTGGACATGGACGACTTCAACGGCACCGTGTGCGGCAACGGCGTCAAGTATCCCCTGATCAGCGCTATGCGCGAGGAGCTACGCGGCATATCGCGCGGCGGCACCAGCAAGGACGTGGACTGGAGCGCCGTAGCCACCACCATCACCGAGGTAGCCGTCAAGAAGCCCGAGCCCTACAAGATCTCCGTCTCGGAGGTGCTCAGCAAGGCCAAGAAGGTCGCCAAGCCCTCGACTCAGCTTGTCATCAACTCGCCAACCAGACGTCAGTATATAACAGGACACATTATGCTCTTGTTCGATTTAATTGAAAAATTCCGGTTCTATAAGTATGTATAGCGAGGTGTATGTAACGAGTTCGTTACACTTTGCAGAGCGGGAAGCACAGACGATCTGTTACTTGACAAATTGGTCGCACAAGCGGCCGAGCACCGGGAAATTCATGCCCGAGGACATCGATGCGCAACTCTGTACCCACATTATCTATGCCTTCGCCACGCTCAAGAGCCATCTGTTATCCGAGAGCAGCGACAAGGACGCCGAGATGTACGAGCGATTGATAGCGCTGCGCGAGAAGAATCCCGACATAAAGGTGAGCAGCTAGCTTTCGTGTAGCGAGATAGGCGTACTTGTTTGCGCCCGCATCGTATATCCCGAAGCTTCGGTCTGGAAATTCATTTGGACATTCCCATTACATTGTCGATCGATGGTATAGAGCATGAATTCGTCACAATAGGCATTCGATTCGTTCGCAAAGAGAGAAAGTTCAAAGCGCACAGTCCAATGCTTTAATTTATACTTAGGTTCGTCGTGAATGTACGCGTCAAAAGTGTGCCGGATAATTTCACCCGCGTCCAAGTATATCATTCTAATTTATATACATTTATTGAATTTCCCAACACGAGCAGTCGCTGTATGTCATTCTTTTGATTAGAAATATTATTTGTATTCATTTATGTAATTTAAAAGCGTATGCGTGTAATTAGTGTGTGGCAATGTCAGCTCTATCCGTAACTCATTTACATATTATTTACGAGTGGCTTAATGACTCGATCAACTATAAATCAGTTTGATGATTTGTTTTTTGACGAATATTTCATTTTATTTACGCGAGAAATAAAACGCTTTCCGTTTATATTTTACTATAAGCATGTTAGGATAAGATTAGTATATGTTTTTGAGAGCTAAATTAAAACATTCCTATTTGTGGATATGTTCTTATAGGTATACTTGTAAAAAATAATCATATATTTGTAGATTCTTTTGGCTATCGGCGGCTGGGCTTTCGGCTCGACGCCATTCAAAGAACTGACGAGCAACACTTTCCGTATGAACCAATTCGTGTACGAGGCCATCGATTTCCTTCGTGAATACAAATTTGATGGACTGGACGTCGATTGGGAATATCCACGGTGATTATTTTTAACATACTTCTTTCTTATCTAATTTGATTTAAAATTAATTTAAATTTTTCACAACCTAACTTCTTTAGCATACACCCCTTTCTTTTTTACGAATTTCTTCGTTTACCTAAGAATTCACATGATTTTGAAAACATTACTACATTTATACTTGATCATCTGTAGAAAAAATTGAAAACTGATATAAATCATCGATTTCAGAGGTGCCGATGATCGCACAGCTTACGTCAATCTTTTGAAAGAACTTAGAACGGCCTTCGAGGGAGAAGCGAAGACCGCAGGTCAACCTAAACTTATCCTGTCGGCTGCTGTGCCCGCCAGCTTCGAAGCTATAGCTGCAGGGTAAGTATTGAAAATGTCATTTTCAAATCGCTTCCAAATTATTCATGCCCATATAATATTGAAAAAAGTATTAATTTTGTGTCAAGCTTATTGTATATATTTATTAAAAATCAAAGTTTATCGTTTGTTAATTTCTAGTCATTTCGTATAGCCTCTTAAACTTAACATGATAATATGAAGCTGAGCTGCTATTCTATCAATTGCAGCGGAGCCAGCAAAAAAGTGTTACTACCTGTATGCAAATATATTACCAAATGCAACGGCATCTTATGGGCAATATATCAGAATATCACGCGATCAAAAAAAAATTTTAAAAAAAGAGGAAGGAACGCAGATTTCTGCGAAATTTCACTTTTAAGTTCCCATTTGCATTTCATATAAATTTTATACGCTATACCTTTTTTTTTCTTTCCAGATACGACGTACCCGAGATTTCTAAATACTTGGACTTTATAAATGTCATGACTTACGACTTTCACGGACAATGGGAGAGGCAGGTCGGGCACAACAGTCCCCTGTACCCACTAGAAAGTGCCACTAGTTACCAAAAGAAACTCACCGTGGTAAGCGTTTTCTCCCGTTGGCGAACAATGTAAAACACAACAAAAAAAGAAAGAAAAAGAAAAGAAACAGACGGGCAAACGAGAGGGACTCTCGTCGATTCGCGATTAAAAATCCGTCAATATTTAAATTGCTTGATTAATGCCTGTCGTTAAGTGTCTCTCCGTCTTTCCTCTTTCTTTTTTTTTTTTCTTTCCTCGCTCGAACCATAAAATTATCATTAACGCCACAGCTATTTGAATCCGAAAAACCAAAGTGTGTCGCGTTCTCACGGGCACCGCAGCAGCTTCGAGCGAGCAATCGAGCCAATAAAAAAAAATCGCCGTAATTGCGGTTATCGTCGCGCTGCCTCGCTATATTCGGACCAACTCTCGATGCAAAGTCAATATTCAAAGTAAAGCGCGATCGGTGTTTAGCGAGTGAACGGGAATATATAAGCGTGTGTGCAGACAATCCCGAGTCTATTTCGAGCCGAAAAAATCGTTAACGATCCAATTATTTACAATTTCCCGTGATTAACCAACGGTTATTCATTTAGAGTACTTCATTTAGAGTACATCTGACGAGAATCAATTTAATAACGGTTCACATTGAAGAATTTATACACATCGATTATATTATTTTATGACACCCGTACTTTTTACTCGTCCGCACTCCAGAATTCTTCCCAAACATAATTAGTCCCGTTATAAATCACTCGAGCGATCATTACCCAGTCCTTTTCGCTTGCTGTGCAAATAAAAGCCTATGTACGAGAGGTGTTGAAAACAAAAAACAAGAAAAAAACTATGTAAATTTGCAGGATTACAGCGCTCGCGAGTGGGTGAAGCAAGGAGCGCCTAAGGAGAAACTAATGATCGGTATGCCGACTTACGGAAGGTCCTTCACGCTCGTTGACAAGACGAAGTTCGACATCGGGGCGCCGGCATCCGGTGGCGGCTCAGCTGGAAATTTCACCAACGAGCCCGGTTTCCTCTCTTACTACGAGGTAATTAATTCAGCGAGTCGATGGGCCACTTTTGCGACCAATTGCATCACCTCTATCTCTCTATTTATGCACAAGTTTTTGTTCCAACTCTATGTGTCGTATAACTTTCATTTGAATTTCAAAATTTCTACAGATAGTTAAATAAATTTGAATAAATAAGTTTGGATCTTGCACTGGTGTTTTATGAGGATACGTAATCGACAGATATGCGAAATTCTTTGTACAGGTGTGCAGTTTCCTTAACGAGGATAACACGACATTGGTGTGGGACAGCGAACAACAAGTTCCATTTGCCTACCGGGAAGATCAGTGGGTCGGCTTTGATGACGAGAGAAGTCTTATCAACAAGGTAACGATCGCCATACTCAACGCCTTTTTTTTATTTCTATGATGATGAAAAGTGATTAAAACAAAAAAATGGATTTTGAACAGATGAACTGGCTGAAGGAGGAAGGTTTCGGAGGTATTATGATCTGGTCGGTGGACATGGACGACTTTAAGGGATCCTGCGGAAACAGCAAATTCCCCCTGATCAAGGCAATGAAAAAGGAGCTGCAAGACTACGCGGTGAAACTCGAGTACGATGGACCGTACGAGACCAATGTGCGCGGCGGAAAATACACCACCAAAGACCGTAAGTCGAACGCGCGGCGAACGCATTCGTTTTATCGAGATCGTGAGATTTTCTATAGCTTGAAACGTAACTTTTATGAATAACCAGCGGAAAGTAAAGGGATCTGGTATCTCTTGGGTAATGCGAATACTGTATTAAGTGGAATGATTCAATACCGGTAAGACTTGCATGCGCACATAATTAATTGCTTGCCATTCTTACAGTGTCATAAAGCACGTATATGAAAATTTCTTATGTCATAATAACGAAATTTACATCATTTCATGGTCGACCTTAAAAGTCTCGAAATTTAATAAATTAAACTTATGTATAAAGTTCGAAAGAAATTCTTGCGACTAGCTAATTTAACACCCGTTTATGTCTTTGATAAGAGAATAAAGGGTAAAAGTACGATACCAGTTTTCTTAACAAACTGTTCATTTATTCATTTGCGTGCACGCATTTTCTTGTTTTTAAATTCTACATACAACTTTACGTTTAGATGTTTACAAACTCTGTTTTTTTTTATAAAATTAGTAAAATTATGAATAGCGATCTACTTGTAAGGAGTGTTTCAAAATACGCTTACAAACGCTGACAACGTAGGAAATAGTCGAGATATTGGCAAACGAACGTTCGAAACATTACGATATCGCTACGTAATAAGTACATATATTATTAACAAATTCCTTTATGTCGCGCAATTCTAATCATTCTTATTTTATTTACATAATATCGTTTGATCTTAATAAGCAGCGCTATGCTACAGAATATGTATAACAGTAACTTAAATTCAAAAATGGTGTACGCGCGCACTCGTAACATTTTTCTATATAATAAATAACGCAATCGAAATAGAATTTTGTTCCATTTATATAATAACAAATGTTTTAAAGCTAACATAAGCTCATGATGCGATTCGAAAATATTTGAAATATAAGCTTTCGTTTACTCGCAATACTGTCGTGGTATCATTTTCTAGAGTAATTCTAAAACTTGTGCGTAAATTCAAAAAAGTCCAACTGACTGCTTTTTCGCTTAGCCTTTTCTATATGAATATGATACATGTCGATGTACTTGTTTTCCTATCGAAATTTGGAAGCATCTCCTTTGTTTCATATAGAAGACGTAACAGAGCAAAATAATCAATTACAAGAAACGTATACAAAAAAAAATAACTTGAACAAATTCACACGATGTACTTATGCGTGCGTATGTTTGCGGTTTACAGCTAACGAGGTGACGTGTGACGAAGAGGACAACCATATCTCCTATCATCCGGACAAGAACGACTGCACGATGTACTACATGTGCGAGGGCGAGCGCAAACATCACATGCCCTGCCCGGTGAATCTCGTCTTCAATCCAAACGAGAACGTCTGCGACTGGCCCGAGAACGTCGAGGGTTGCTTACAGCACACGCAGGCGCCGCCCGTATGATCGACCACTTAACAAAATCCTGACGAAAGAACCGAGAAGAATCGTTATTATATGTTCGGGTATATAAAGGCGCGAAACGCTATAGAAACGGAAACGAAAAGGAAAATTTCACGCACAACAAACGTCCACGGATGCGAGTATAGGATTCCCCGTCGATAGAGAAAAGAAGATTGTTATACCGTATATCGAGGTTCAAACGCAGATTCGTTGTGTTGCAGACGCGATGACCGTTGTTTTCTTTCTCGACGGGGAATGTTATTATGTAAAGGATGGAGGATAGTCGGGATCAACCTGTAGAGCGTAAGGAAAGGAAAAGAAAGGCCAAAATCGTGCGAGGATTGTACACCATCGAACGGTCGATGCGGACACCCGACGCTTGTTTATTATTCTCATCATTATTACTTTTTTTTTGTACGAACGATGGAATATAAAACGCCCCCAATCTTGTATGAAATATCGCTCGGCGTGTCGTCGTATATTTTATGAAGATTGCACGATTTTATATATTTATTGAACTAAACAAACTTTTTATATAGATATAAATGATAAGGCGATTAAAGTGGGAAGAGCGAACGCGAAACGGTAGGACGTTTTATGGCAGCTCGACATTGAACACGAAGCTGTTTTTTTTTATATATATATATAAAGGAAGGCTCCGAATTGATTAATCGCCATTGTTACCCGCAACGATATGTCTTCGGAAACTGTGAAAAGTTAAAGATGGAACACGACAACAATGTACGCGAAACATTATCGATATAATACAAGATTGAATCAATATCACAGAATCCCAGAATTCAGTAAAATTACGCATCCATCACCCATCAGCAGCTCTATAACGAAAGAAAAAAACAAAGTGCTTTTAATCGCATCGGAGCCTCAAAGCCCCCCAGCAAACACTTTGTTCGTGTGCCACGACAGTCGTGTCCCGCAAACTAACCGAAAAATATAATACTCAACTACTTCTCTAACCGAAGGTAATATTGCTATTCCGCGAATAAGGGATCTCCTTAACGAAGGCGCTGGTCCAAAGTCGATATCGAAACGCGAGGCTGCAGCTACCGGACGAAGAGAACGAGGGCAGCGAGGGCCGATAGAGTCGCGAAGACGGTGCGTTGCCTGCGGTGGTCGCGCATAGGCGCGGCACTGAGCGCCGAGGCCTGGCAGGCCGTGTTCGGTGCCCCGAGATTCAGCAGGGCTCGATCGGACGAGTAGAGCTGAGTCGTCTCCGTGCAAACGGCTCGGCCGGCTATGGTGCGAAGTTGACGGGCGACAGACTGCGAGGCCGTGTGGATCTGGCGCGACTCGCGTAGCCATCTGCGTAGCCATAAAGAGAGCCAGGCTATCTCGCAGTCGCACTCCAGCGGGTTGCCCGACAGCTGCAGACCACCTGCGAATCGGAACAATTTATTCGATATATATATAAAAAATAAGTGCAGCAAAAATTTTTTTCATTTCCCTATTTGCATTTTAAAGAATTTACGGAACGAATGTCGTGAGCGTTACATTGTGTGGTTTGCGTTTTCTCTTTAATTAACGTCAAAAGAGCCAAATTCGAGATTCACGCTTTCAGAGAAACAAAAGATTGATGGCGACGTCGTGTTTAAGGATGCGGTTCGTGCGGATATTAAACATTTTTGATAATGATTTTCTGAAATGTAAATTAGTAAAGGTTGCTTCAGAAAGTTCTTGTTGATAAGAAAATTGTTATAAAAAAAAACGTTACGATAATGTTTAGGACTTATATTGCTTTATGCGGCTGTATAGATTATGTTTTATAAGGACTCCTTTTCTGACAAAAGAAAGTCGCTCAATTCTTTCTTTATTTTTTTATAATATTTCAATTCGTCTAAAGATGTTCAATTGTTAATTTATAGCATTAATTAAATCGAATTAACCATTGAAGCGTTGATTTTACAAAGCGTTTATCAGTTAATTGTATCCCCCGGATTAAGTATTAAATAAGAAAGCTCACGTGCGAAAGTACGAGTATTTTTCATTACACGTTAGAATTAAGGATTTAAATTACGTAAACAAATTGGCGAGATTATTATATTATATTAAACGGACATTCGAGTGTCCATTTTGTAACTAAACACGCGTTACCTGTATGATAATTGATTAGCACTGTAAAATATATATCGAGGCGTATTAAGAATGTACGAAAACTCACTTTACGATATTTTAATCGAGACAAATAATAACGACATTTTTATTATATACAACTGTAGAGAGAGAGAGAGAACGAGAAATCTTTGTATAAGGATCAAACGTCACAAATTTCGGAATAAAAGGTGTGTACATGAATCTGCTTCTTCCTTCAATTTCGTTAATAAGGACAAGAGTCTTTTTTATATTGTTGCATATCTTAAATAAATTTAATTACAGTTAATCCTCCAGTTTATATCGACATAATGAATCTCTATTTTAAATATTTATATCTTTTTTGTCACCGTCCATAATTGAATGTTAAATAAAAACCTATTCACAAAAATTAACGATAGATAACCTAATCAATTTTGAACTTGGGAAGCACTTGGTATCGATTGAAACAACATTTCTAATTGTAAAAACTTGCAATTGTAGCGTTACCAACGACAAGCTTGTCAGTCATTTGCATATACCTGAAACCATGTTGGTCCCAACAGTCTCCCAAGAGAGGTTGCCGTAAATGACCGACGGACTTAGCTCGTTGATGTGATTGTTCCTGAGGTCGAGAGTCAGCTGCGACATGTGCTTGGTGAGGGACAGAAAGATGTCGGACTGAAAACGCTGGACCTGCGTGTCCCTGATTCTCAGTATCAGTTCGGCGCCCTCGATCGTAGCGAAAGCGTCAGCCGCGATGAAGCGCAGATTCTGGCCGGTTATCGTCAGTTCCCTGAGCTGTTTCGTGAAGGCGCGATGAAGCTGCTCGGTCAACTGTTGCTCGATCACCTGGACCTCGACTACGCGCAACGGCAGCCCGTTCAGGAAGTCGCGCAGTCGAAAGCTCTGCACGTCCGGCCAGGTTTGGGTGCGCAGGTACTTGAGGTAGCTCAGGGATTTCAAACAGTCCTTGTCGACCAAGCGAGTCTTGTTCAGGTCGCGTATGTTGAGCTTCTCCAGTCGCGGATAACCCGAGAATGTGTCCCTCGACAGCTCCTGTGATTCTCATTCGGTATGATCTTTTATTTGTTCGTATAAGTACCGACAATTCGGAGACAATTCATTTTGCAAGCTCACCTTTATTGGATTCCCCGAGACATCCAGTTCCCTCAACAGAGTCAATCTGAAGCCGTTGATAGAGCTGAGCGAATTATTGGTCAGCAGTAAAACCTTCAGTGTGTCGAAGTACTGGAGCTCGTTCTCCCTAATGGAGTCGATATTGTTGTAGGACAAGTCCAAGTAGTTAAGCGACATCAGCAGCAAATGCGGGATGTTCTTCAAGTCACAGTTGGCCATACTGAGCTGTCTGAGATCGGGCAGGTAATGAAAGACTTCCTTGAAGTTCGCTCGCAGATAATTGTGCGATATGTTGAGCGAGAGTAGTTTGGCCAGTGAGACGAAAGAATTGTCCGGCAATATTTGGATGCCGTTGCGCGCGAGATTCAGGAACGTTAGCTGGGACGTCGGGAAGGATGTGGCGTCGAGGTGTTCGATAAAGTTTTCCGATAGATCGATACTCCTGGGAAGACAATGATGAATTTAGTCGTCGTGTTTGCATAGCACATACTTAATAATATTATAGTTCATGTTAACTATACTTTTTACGAACATTTCAATCATCGACATTATTTTTAGATAAAACTCGATAAGATAAATATATAATATTGTAATAAAGAGCAGAAATCGCTATATAGTTCACCAATATAACCCATATTTTCATACAGTGCTGCATGCACCGAACACTTCCGCTTTGTTTCATAGTCGCATTACCTGAGCGTATAGCCGACGTCGAGGAAAGGGGCTGAGGGCACAACCGTAAACTTGTTGAGACTCAGGTCCAGGATTTCGAGTCGGGTGCCGGTAAAGACGTCGCGGGTCAGCGAGCGCAGCCTGTTCCGCGACAAATTCAACACACGGAGACTGCGCAGATGGCGAAACTGCTCGTTAGTCAGCTGCGAGAGCGCGTTACCCGAGAGGTCGAGCTGTTGCAAGGAGCTTAGGCCGTTGAAGCTCTGCTTGCGCAGCGACTCGATACGATTGTCGCGTAAATCCAGACTGTCCAGGTTGCCCAGCATAAATGTGCCTAACAGAGTAAACATTTAATATTGATATTTTTATTTTAATGGTTTGAAATATTCTCTGATATTTTAACTCGTGTTAAACACCTATCTTCCAAGGAATCGTGTCTGAAAAGTTATCATTTCACATACGTATCGCGACCGATTGATTCAAAAATCTAATACTATTTTATTAGAAAACACTGCCGTAAAAAGTTTAACTTTAGATGAGTTTACATTAACAGGATATACTTGTGTCGGAGTACTTATATGTATAAGAAGTAGACAATGTCGGGATACAGTCAGACACGCGTTTCTCATGCATTTAATGCTGAATTTTATGAATATTTCAAACTATGGCAAGATATGCCAATATACATATTATATATTATCCGCGTGAGAGAATTTCAAACTTTAAATACGGTTGCTTATATTTATGAATCAGCAAGCATTGATAAGTGCAAATTCCAATATAATATTTATATTTTTACAAGTAACACTTCCTCCAAAAAGAAAGAAAATAGTTAATAATAAACCATCAATTCGAATACTAATAAAGATCTTTAACTATTAAAATTAATATTTTCAATATTATTGTAAACCATGAAATACAATTTAGGTTTATCTATCTGCTGTAAATAATTTTAAAATCTAATTAAACAAAGCTTTAAAAATACTGCCGTGCAAAATCATAAAAGTTTACTGCACGATGAAAGTAATACCTGGCTCTATAGACGTTAAATGATTATTTTGCACATTTATTGTCCTTAAATTCGGTGTGTTGGTGAAGACATCGGCGGAGAGATGCGAAAGGTTATTAAATCCCAAATCCAGATGTGTTAAATTAATGGTCGATACGCTGGGATTCAGAGTCGAGATCGAGTTGTAGGACACGTTGAGTGTGAAATCGGAACCGCCGCTGCACACGTATGACGATAAAAAATTTTCACAGTAAATTTTATACTCGAGGATATTTTTTCGCATCGATTAAATAAAATTTATCACGAATAAAATTGACAATTACAGTAAGCATTTTTTAACAACGTTGCAGATTAAGTCTGCAACATATCCATAAAAAGGTATCATTAACAAATTACCTGTCAGCAAAAGCCTCGAAATCCAAAAAAGTGAGCTTATTAAACTCCAAGTGCAGAAACCTCAATCCGTACAATCCCCTCAAAGCGTAACGATCGACTGCCGAGATCCTATTGTTCGCCAACGAGACTGTCACCAGTCTCGGACAGTCGGTAATCGAATCGACATCCAAAAGTCTAATTCTATTTCCGGTCAAGTCGAGCGCACGCAGCTCCGTCAGATTGTGAAAAGTGCTCTCGGGTACGTTCTCGAGGAAGTTGAAGCCGAGCTTGACGTCGCGCAGCTCGTCGTGCACCTCCGCGAGGAAGATGCGTTCCGGCAGGTAATGCAGACGATTCGACTCGAGATTGACGTAGCGCAGCTTTTGAAAGGAGTAAAAAGCCGTGGTTTCGATCGTGTGGAAGTTATTGTTGTCGAGGACTAGCCAGAGAAGACTGCCCAGGGGACGTAGAGCTCGTTGGGGGAACAAGTCCGTGGAGAAGGCGAAACTCAGCTCCAAGATCTCCAGGCTTTCCTGCAAGCCTACGAATGCCTCGTCCGCTATGTCCGTTAGATGGTTGAAGGACAGGCTCAGCTCCTTTAGTTTACTTGCCCCTGTATTCGATTATTCGTAAGTTTGAAAAATCTATTTCTTCTGATTTATCGCAACACGATGCCATCGTCAAAGTTAAAAAGTTAAAAATATAATCTATATGTAATCATTTTAGAACTGTCTTCTAGTGCATGATAAGTTAATAACTCAATATCGTTTTACATTAAATTTTTCATCTTATGTATCCTTATAAAGAATGAGTTTGTATTTAAATTTAAAAACTGTAATACTCCAAAGTAATTTATTACTGAACAATTAACTGAAACTTGCGAACCTCTTTAAATTTCTTCATCAATATAATGCAATCCACTCGATATTGGCTTTTATTTTAATCTTATCTTAATTAACACAAGCTACACCTGCATAAAAATTTCGCGTAGACCTTTTAACCCATTAACGTTCAAATATCGATTTATTCTTCTCAACATTCGACGCTATAATTTTTAATGTATAAATACTGGGAAAAATTCAAAATACAGTGTTTCCGATAGTATAAAGTCTCATCTTTCAAATGGTTGTGCCAGAATTGACAGAGCAACATCTCGGCTTATAATGAATAAAATAATAAAATTCTGACTAGGTTTCAAGGAAGAGATATTCCGATCACCTTTGATCTAAATAATAAGCCCTCACTAATGCTTTTCCAAATTCAAAATATCGAATTTTAGAAGAAAAAAAATTCAAAAAATCACGTATTTTTCCCGAAAAATAAGCTATAATTTTTTTTAATTTGACGTTTAGATCAATTCTGGCACCGGAATTTGAAAAATGAGACTTTATACTATCGGAAACACTGTATTTTGAATTTTTCCCAGGATGTTTACATAAAAAATTATAGCTTCGAAAATTGAGAAGAAAAAATCGACATTTGGGCGTTAATGGGTTAAATTCGATTTGAAAGCTCAAATGGATCCCGATTGCAAAAGCCACTCTTTATCCTTTACTCCAGAAGTAGAGCTCATAACACAGATAATAGCATTCGGATAATTAAATGCGATCCGCAAAAAAAAAAAAGAATAATGAAAATCGGCAGAAAAAAAAACGATGAAATTCATCATCTCCGCTAGATAAAGAGAAAAAAGTAAAGAATGGAAACCTCGAAAGGTGTGCGCCTTGAGCTGCGTGAGTATGTTATTTCTGAGCAGTAGAATCTCGAGATTCTCGGCCCATTCGAAATCCCCGGGCTCGACTCTGTAGATCTTGTTGTAGCCTAGATTCAGGTGCAATAGACTCGAGCAACCGAGTAGTGCGTTCACCGGCACGACCTCGAAACTATTGGTCGCCAATGAGAGAGCCTTCAGATTCTGATCGAACTCGATGAAACTGTCGTTCTGGAGCTCGCGTATAGCGTTGTTCGCCAGGTACAGGTAGGATATGCGCCTGAGGCTACTGACCGCCTTGGGCAGAGCCGCCAGCTCGTTGTTCTCGAGGTTCAGGTACTCGAGACTCTCCTCGAGGCCGTGGAAGGCCGCGTCGTCCATCGCGCGTATACCGTTCGACGACAAGTGGATGCGCTTTATAGACATCTGACCGAACGTGTCCTTTTCCAGGCTGGACAGCCGATTATCTACATTGGGAATACGTATTATTATTGCTGATGCTTTATTCGTCTTTTAACACCTTCAACTATTTCTGCATGAAGGGAAATGTATGAAAAATGACAATGCAGTACCAAAAATGCTATATAATTTGAAAAATTTCACAACTAAAATTCACTAAAAGTATATATACTAAGTGTTATTATTTTTACAGACTGCAATTGAAATAATCCTTATATCATTTCACTTTACGTACTTATATTATCATGATCGTTATCATAAAAGTGAGAGAATTATAAAATATATAATTAGCATAATATCTGACAAAAAAATTCAGCTCCAATTAAAATGTCAATGAAAAAAAGGAACTATGTTGCGCCGAAAATTTAAAAGTGCGAGATTCTTGAGTAAATGAAAATAGTGTCAATAATACAGAAATGTATCAAGGTCATCTAGAATAATTAGTATAAATTAATGAATGCGAGCTGGATAATCAAGAAAATATATTGAATAAAACTCGCAGTTTATTATACCGATATTGCAAGGCGTTACGGAGCTGTCGACTCCAGGTTAACCCAAATATTATCAACGTTTAAATGTGACTTCGCACTCGCTGAACTGAGTCGTTTAAAAAATAAAACTTTCCTTTTGCGTTAAAATTATATTTAACTGCATTTAATATTTGTATACTGTGGGAGATTCATGTTTATTTTAATATTAAGTACAGGTACATCCAATAGGTATAAAAAACTAAATTTGAATCTGTTTATCAAGACAGAATTGAATCTACGGACTCTACTAATATACTGTAATTATATAATAATATATTATAATAATCTTATACTGTTTGATAATAAGTATATACGATTAAGTTAATTTGCAGTTTAACGATGATATATGTAGAATATGTGATAATTACCGGAGAGATTGAGATCCTTGATGAAGAGGCTCTTGTTCATGGGGCCAGTGTGGCTGATGCTCTCGATCGAATTCTCGCTAAGATCGATCATCTCCAAATTGGCGGTCTTAAAGTCGGGAATCTCCAGGTGCTTAATATCGTTACCCTTGAGGTAGAGCCACGTAAGATCCTTCAAACCCGCCAAGCTCGAGGGGAAAGCCTTCAGTAGATTGGTATTGAGACTGAGGGTAACGATGTTAGGCGGTAGCGCGTTGTCCTGCAGCCCCTCGACGTTGTTGTTGTCGAGGTTGAGCCAGGTCAGGGCGGCGAACGTCGAGAAGCTCCGCGGTATCGCGGCGATCGAGTTGTCGCCGAAAAAGGCGCTCGAAAGTGTGTCGCTCACGTAACCCCAATCGCCTTCCAATGTCGTCAGATGATTGCTGTATCAAAAGCCCCGCAGAGAAGGAGACGTGTATAGATATATACATATAGATATAGACCACGGAATGGAATTATTATCGCTCGCGCGCTTTTCGGGCCACGCCCGTAATTATTGTTTTTGTACGCGGAGTGTGCGTGCAGCTCGTGTACAACCGAGGCGATGCGGTAATTTGACGCTTGGCGCGCGCGACTCATGTCAGCGCCGCCGGAAGGACGAGGGAACCACTGCACGCGCCTGCAGTCGCGATCCTTTCATTTTTTCGCGTTCGCTCGTCGATGCAGTGCTTCGCGGTCCTTGCTTTTTGTTCCCCCCATTGCAGTTCTGCGTTTTTTTTTTGTCACGAGCGTTTGACGTAGTTAACAAAATGTTCCTTGACGTCAGGTAGCTTTCTACGCTGTTGCTCTCTCGGATGGTCTATTTTTAAAGTTGAAGGCGAACTTTATTTCTTTTCAGATCCGGCGAAATGTAGGTTTGTCGCGCGAGCAGCATCGCTCTTTAATGCGTGGCGATCGATTGATTTTTCTCGGTATATAGATTAACTATATGTATATATAGATTAAATAGTCTCGTGCATTGGTAAAATTAGCTTGCAAAAAAGATGCCGTTTGACTATAAGTATATCAGTCAAATACTTTGGATGTACTAATGAAATAAAATTATTATATAATTGTGAAAAAAGTTTTGCTTCAATACTGCATATTATATGCTTATAGGTATTCTAATAATACTTTATGTTCATCTAAGATCCAATTACTTATCGTCAACAACTTTACGGCGCATAGAATCTGATTTGTAATTAAATTTTATTATTATACGTTCCGTTTAAATAGATAGTGATTAATTGCTATAATGCTAATGTTAATGTAATAATGCAACCATATAATTATTAATAATTAAGGAGGTCCCTGGCGAAATCAGAATATAATGAAGACTTTAAAGGAAAAGTACAAAACCTACATCGTCACTTAGAGCATAAAAAAATATTAAATTTAAAAAAAAATGGACTTCCTTACACGGTAGAAAAGTTAAAACAATATTGATAGAAAATCGGGTCATTCTGTACTCGTCTGGTTCTACTTACACGTATTAAGTATTGGGAAAAATCTAATTTTCGATCTTGTTTTTAAACCCTTCCCGTCAAGTAAGGGGGCTAATTTTTTTTAAATTCAACGTTTTTTGTATAATATTATAGTTAGTGTCGGTATCCTCCTTTTTTAATGAAACTATAGAAATCAATAAAATTTATAATTTACATCTGATAGTGCGCGAGTTTCCTTATTCATACTGCAATCAATGCAATGACAAAAAGCGTTCTGGTTAAGAAAGTTGTTATTTGTGACACCTGTATGATGTGTCACAAGAGATTGATTAAATATGATGTGCATATATGATAACTTTATTGGAAACGGGAAATGACGAAGGACGAGAGCAATTTTCCTGAAAACTATGTTTGCAGCAGTGACTTCTCATCGATCAACAATTTTTTATTTCGTGGCAAAAAAAAGCTATACTTAGATAATTTATATGATTGCTAGTAAAACGAAATGAAAGATCTTAAAAACTATAAAGATGAAGTGTAAGATATTTTATTCATCGGACAGTTATATAATTTAATTATGCATTGTATACTTTTGCGTAAGGAAGTTGCTACAGCAAAATTCCGTTTTATTTGCTCCGTGCGCAACTTTGCTACCCCTCGATTTTACGAGCAAACCGATGACTTCACCATTGCAAGAATACACTGACTTTTATGCCTGAATCTTCAGCATTGCTTGATTAGAAATAAATAATTTTATTTTTAAAAATTATTTGAAGCATCGCACAGCTACCAAAACGTTTTGAGAAGTTATTTTCAAAACACCCCTGCTAGAAAATTAACGAGTCGAGCTAGTTGGTAAAGCAGCTTCTAGGCGGATCGGTTCAGCTAATTTCTAGGCAGAATGTAATCGCAAGCTGCCTAGAAATCCGATAAGGCTATGTACGTGCAGCCGCACAAAACAGGAGAGCGCTGCTCTACTTTTGTTTCGGTGCGTCTGCCGCCTCGTTTTGTGACGTCTGACGTCTCAAAGCGGGACGAGAGATACCCCGTACGGCGTACGCGGACCTATACACTCGTACAC
>UELV01079354.1:0-55066 GCA_900490015.1 Megastigmus stigmatizans | reverse complement strand
CTCAAAAAGTAATGAACCGATCATCTTCAAATTGAATGTCATGATTCTTTATTATATTACGAAGAATAGAGGTGATATTATATTTTTAAAGGTATTTTTTTATTGCATAATCAACGAAAAAAAATGGTGAAAATTGAAAATTTTTTTCAAACACCTACTAAATTTCTAATTTTCATTATTTTTACCTCCATTGAGGTTCATATTCTTGCAAAATACGTTATTAATGTAAAATTTCAAGCTGTGTGATTTCAGATGAAAATTGGATTGGCTGCAACCCACGCAAGTCAACATCTAAAATGATAAGGAGCAGCGTTCATCAGCGTATAACTCTGTTATTTGTGGGCCGAATCATTTCAAATAATTTGTAAAAATAGTTCAAAATATATAAAAAATGTTCCTAAAATGCTGTTTCATTCTAACTGATTCTTCCTTTCTAAAAAAAATCATGAAGAAACAATAAAAATCAGTCTCCTAACGTGTTTTCCCCCCTTAACTATACCAAAAAAAGTCATTTCAATAAATGAAGCATAAAATGAAGAAGGAGGAGAAGGACCCCCAGCGCCATAATCCGCCCACGAACCAAGGCTCTCAGGCTCGCCCACTTTTTATATGTCTATTTCAGCGCGTACACTTACTGGTTGATGGTTAAAATTTTCAATTGCTTGTTACTCGTTATTTACGCATTGGATCGAAAAGCATCCACGAAAAAAAGTTCTTAGATTTTCTTCTTCTATTCATTGATAATAGAAGATCCTGATTTCTCTTGATTTCCTATATTCAAAAAAATATACTTGATCCCTACATACTTGCATCTGTACTTATTGATTTTGTTTGTCAATTCAGGCCCAATTGGACTACGAAAGCCTATGCAGGAGAAATAGAGCACGGAGAATCGAAGGTTCTACTGTTCCATTCACTACAGCAATTAGTAATCATGGCCGAGACAAAAATTGCAATGCCACCATACCCATTACAGATAACACGCGCCAGCAAGCCGGGCAGCAAGTTGCTACCGCACCTCCACTCCAAGGTTCCCATTTGATTTATTACTAAAACGTATTTCGTAATATCCGACAAAATCAAAGACAGCAAAAGCTACATGCGTCAAAGTAACTCGAGTTAATAGCTCCCGAGATAAACTTTTTTCAATTTCAACTTGGTTTCTATTTTACCACGTTTTTCTACTACAAAGCTTACCTCTAGATAAAGTAATATTAACAGAAATATACATTTTTTATTCCAGGGTCACCGAAAAAGCGTCGTGCGGTATCGATGGCAGTCGAGGCGCAGATCTCAGCAGCACCGCCGGAAAAGCAGGTGGACAACGAAGGCGACGCCCTGATGGCGAGCGCACGTTCGGCTTCGGAGGTACCACGCGCTAAGAGTGCGGCAAACAACTCCGCGGCACCACTTAGAAAGTCGGCGAGCGGTGCGACCTTCGCTAGACTGCGCGTGATGACGACGCCGGAGACACCGCCCGGCGATTCGCCCAGCCCCAGAATACAGCCTGACGTCGACGCCTCCTACTGTTCCTATGATCTTACCAATACTAAGAATCTCGGAAATCAAAGTCCCGTGAGTATTACTTTTTTTCCAGACATATTTGATTTCCTGATTAGATCGTAGTAGAAGGAAGTGCCAGACCTTTGCTCACGGATTTTCGTCGCAAAAATGGATACTTTATGTTTGAATAATGTGTATCAAATTCAGCAAGAAATTGAGTACGATTAATAGAATGTTTTACTTGTAATTTTGTATATCTTGTTAATATTTTTTTAATACATTTAACGTATTGCAGCACATGTAAATATTATCTAAGTAGTCTTGCTAGAGTAGCCAGCATTGCAGAGTTTCATCGAAATCTGTGATCCAGGGGTATGACACTTTTCTGAATATGTTAATTATTTATATTTTTTAAATACTTGCGCATTTGAAGATACATTTAAGACAAATGACTGTAGTAAGAATTTGGATTCTTATTCGAGTACTAGAGCAAATGATTATTTTGATGGTATTGTGTACCAAAATTTTCAGAGGTTCATCACTGCCGGCGGTCGCTGCAGCACAATGCCCTCCATCCCTTTCACTGAGATGATGAAGAAGCAAATTACTGTCAGTAAATACAGTTGATTTCGGAACGCATTTTGTAGTTTTATTATTATATATTTCATATAAACGTAAAAAAAGTAAGGAAACCCAAGGTATAGCAGATTACAATGACAGTGATGATACATAGTGGGTAGAGAGTGTTTATCGACTTCTCGAGCTCAATTTTCGTTTACTCAAATTCAAAGAAAATCATAGTAATTCCAAAATCAATTTTATAATTTAAATAAACAAGTAATCCATTAATGTAAGAATATAATGTCAGAATTGTTGAAACTGCATACTTCAATTTTGTCATTTCATTAACAGGAAAAGGATACTATTATACGTATTTTAATTGTACTAACTGATCTAATAACTATCTAAATCATTTTTAGTAATGAAAGAGAATTTGCATATGCCTTAGTTGTGAATGTCAATGATTAATAAAATCACTGACCTAAATAATTGAACTAATACATACCAATCAGTTTCTAATCCATTAATATTCATTGGCATTTAATATGAATGTAAAACTGTCCTTAAATGCTCAACAATTGGGACATTTACTTTGTTTTGCACATTGAGGATGCAAATTTGAAATTCATAAATTGATAAACATGATGTTTCCAAGTTGACAGAGTATCAAAACTAGGTCGTACACCATTATAATCAGATATGCTTCTTTTTAATATTGCGATACGATTTAGCTCGTCTCATTCTGTTGAGGTAATCTCAAAGTTTCAAAAAAAATATTCGTGAAAGGAAAAGTGAAGTTTATATTGAAATTTAAAATTAAGAATATTTAATTTCATTATATATATTATAAAACAAATTTCACAATTCAAACTTTAAAAAAAATCGTGGTTTTGATTTTTCCTTTTAAACTTTGACTTTTTGAATCAGTGAGAATACTTTCAACATTTCAATCAAGAGGTAGTTTGTTGTCAGATTAAAAATTTAGGAAACACATTTTTGAAAAAAGATAAATATAAAATAATGCGTGCATATAAGTATAAAGAAACCTATATGAATCACAATGATTAATGGCCACTTAGTTGAAAGTATATTTTACTTGTTTGGAAAAATAGTTTCCAACCTAGAATAAAATCATTAATGAAATTTAAATCGTTTAGTATATGCTAGATTATAAATTAAGGAGGTTCTACCGGTACGTAGGAAATCAAGCACCGGATTCGCTGGGTTTGACAAATGCAGTCGATATATATATATATATATGTGTGTGTGTGTGTGTATACATTCACCGTACATAAACTTTGCGTAAATTGACTTTTTCAAAGAAAAATATCTTTTAACTCTTTAACAAACTCATGAATGATAATTTTTCAAAATTATATATATTGTTTATTAATTTTTCTATCACTGCAATTTTTTTCAAAAAAAAATCTAAATGTTAGTTAATTTATTATCGCAATAATAATATAACTCCCCATAGAGATAATGTTAAAATTGAAAAAAAATTTTTTAAAAAAATTTCTCGCTTCTGAGGTTATGCAACCTCACAAAAATTTAACAGTAATTTTATCAGTCCTTTATCTACGAACCTGTAAATTTTCATTAAATGTTAGATCCGTTATCGGCACAACCTTCTTTAATGATTTCGTCATTTTGACAGATCGTTTTGGTACAATGGCCCACATGACTGACATTTTCTTGAAAGATATACTCGTTTACTAGTAATATTTTTATAAATCGAAAGCTTAAGAAATGTGTACTTTAAACGTTTATCATTTCAACAAAGCATCTCCCATAACGCCTACTCAAGTGCCATGCATTACGATCAGGCCTACATGATCGCTGAGTAATTCGTTGCAGGTAACGGAGCAGCGCGAGCCCCTACGCCGAGAGCCAAAGCGAAGATCGGAGAGTCGGCAACAAGTGAGGAGCGGCAGGACAGCGGCGCGCGACTGTTCGATTACACAATTTGCCCAGATCGACGACGACAACGTGTCGGCTTTACAGCAGGTGACCAGAGGTGGTGGTGGCCTAACACTTGCATCTCAGTGGAAGTCCCAGTTTGATGATTCCGAGGAGACTGACAATGAGTGGAAGGCGGAGAACTTGCAAAGTCCCGAGCATAAAGGGAACAATGCGCCCCCATTAGTACCTCAGGTAGTTCATTCATTCTCATCGATTATTGCTGCAAGTTATAATGCTTCGATTAGTATGCTTTATTGCTTATTGAACCTGATAATTTGTTTACTAAATAGGTAAATATTGACTTATTATATTTTTACTTTTTGTTTAAATTTTCAAAAGTTAATTCATTTTAATGCAAACAATAAATTTTATGGTATATATATATTTTTCTGACTTTTATATAGTACAAAGTAATGGTCATATTTTCTTATAATAGATCAGATTAGAATAGAATATGAAAGAATCCGTTTTTTTCGTATTGATAGCTCAAACATTTTTATAACCAGTATTTTAAAGTTGTTAAAAATTTGTTATTTTGAATACCTACTATGCTATTAGTTATTTATAATGGTCAACTTTTCTTTTTCTATTTTTTAATTATAATAAATTTAATATTCTAGCCTTGTCTGACACATATTGGTGTCCGTGCTTGAAAAGTCGTCGAGTTCAAGATCTTACCACCTTTATAAGCAATCTTCCGTTGATCTTCCATTTATGCGTGTAATCGTTGATATAGTTACTCTTTCACTTCTATGAAGTTTTAATAAAGTAACAGTAAATTATTTTTTATACTCTAAATAAAATAAATAAATAACAGAAGTTTGAGTACTGTATATTATTAAAGCTATTCACAATTTATATTTATGTAAGTTTTTATGATAAATTTGATACTGTGTGTGAGTTGCAATCTTGATTTACTTTAATATTCATTGAAACATCATTGTTTATAATAAGAGTTAAATTCATTTGATCAAGTTGAATTTTTAGTTACATTTAAAATAGACAAATATAGAAACTTCCCAAAAAATGAAGCGATCACGCAATTAACAATTCTTACAGGCATATAGACACATTCTAACAACCATAAGAATTCAGTATTAATTCGTCAATTTCTGTGTCTTTTCTTTAAGTTTCAAATAATGAAACCAAAATGTGTGCATGTCTTTGACACCTTTCAAACAAAAAAATGTTATCGAACCAAAAATGTATTGCAGTCTACTACTGCTAATGAAGTAGCCACGAGTACGGTCACTCACACGCAAGAATCGCATGATCCAAGAGGTGCAATAACGTCGCAATTGTCTGTGAGCACGACAAAGCAGCAACAACAGCAACATCAGGTGCAGACACAATCTGGTCAGAATGTATTGTCGCGCATTAGTGAGGATTCGCCAAGGCCAGCTCAACCGCAAAGGTGTCTTAATATTACCGGAATCGAAAAATATCCGGAACTTCAGGGAGCCCTGCCTAGGGCGTGGAGTGTTCCGGCGCTGGCGCCGCATGTTCGTAGCCACTTAGAGGCACCTTTGGTAAGACAACTTTGGATAGATAAAGAACTTTATTGCAATACCCATGATTTGTTTTAAATTTCAAGTCATCTTCAAAATAAATAGTATTGATTACTCAACATATCAAACAAATATTAAAATTTAGATATAAAATAGACGCAATTGAATTTTTTAATGAATGTTTTAAAAGATTTTAAAGTATACTATAGATTAAAAATAGGAAGAAACTTGTTATATATTTAATGAGAGTCATACGCCATAATGTTTGTTTGGAAATTTAGGTTCAGCAAGCTGCCTTCGACGACCTAGTGTACGAAGTCGACGTAATGAGAAACATAGCAACGAGGCATGACGAACCGAGGCAATCTCCACCACCTAGGAGAGCGAGTGTGCCCGCGGTTCAGTTTTCGCCTCAAAATACAGTTCCAACTACGCCTGCTGCCGACGAGGAGGAGCAGGCGGTCGCCGGTAGATTAGAAATACGAGTCGTTGATGCGACTGGGGGTGCTACAGTTGTACAAACTAGCGCTGATAAGGAACCTTTACAAAGTAGGCAGCAATACTTTTCCACTACATAGCAATTATAATTTTCTTTCGATACTTATATACTACAGTATCGTTACAATGGTCCAAGGATCAAAACAATCAGAAATCAAAATGCTAGAATTAAAATTATGAATTATTTTAGGAAAATTAACAAACGGTACGGCAGGTAGTCCAGCTAGTCCAAATCCAGGCCCAGAGGAACAATCTATTTATTACGACGCAACGGAGAACCGCGCTCCAATAAACAACGTTCCAAATAAAATTCCCCCAACAACGACTACCTCGACAGCAGAGCCAAACACTGTTACTCTTCGGGAAACCAAAGAAAATAAAGATAAAGAGCCATCGAGTAGACCTCATAGTGCTCACAGCAAGATTCCGATTCCCGTGAGAAGTCCCAGATGTTCTCTGTCCGAGTCTACACCGGAGACTAATACACCAAATACGAGAAATACCGGGACTGCCAGTGATTTCGACAAAGCGCCATCCGCAAATTTCTTTAATAAAGAGAAAGATTCAAGTAAGTGCTTACTACATGCCATTGTTTTAAATTGTGGCTTTGAAAAGGATAAATTACTTAACCAGTGCTTGTCAGTTCGTGATATGTATTGTCTTTTTTCTCTTTTGAGTATATAGTTTCATAAATAATTATTTTTTATTTATTTCATTTCCATTTTTTATTATTTAAGATATCCAATACTTTTTCTATATTTCTAAATTCATTCGAGTTCTTTGAGTAAATTGATACTAAATATGTCTTATATATTTCTTAATAAATAATCATAATAAAATTAAACAATAACTGGTGATATCCAAATTAATAGTACATTGTGCGACAATCATTCGAGGAATGTGTATGAGCAGTCGCTTAGCCCACTCCTGGAAAAGTGTGTGAAAAGTAATTACTTCTCAAACACTTTTTTACTTCTCACACGCTGTTCGAGGATTGGGATAACCGGCTATTTCTCACACACTTTCTTCGAATGGGAAGTCGAACTTTTCGCATAGGGTTTCAAAAAATATTTTGTCTTGCGGATAAATCAATGTCCGTGAAAAAAAATCGAAAAATAAATAACTTTAAACTTTATAAATTAAATAAATATCTAAAAGTTTTAATGTAATTGATATTACTAGAAATATTACTAGAAATATTAAGAATTATTAACTAAAAATTATTTCGGTTTTAATAATTAATCTTACAGAGTTTGATCAAACTTATAATTAACGTATAAGGAACTTGCATGAAGCGTTAATCTTATTAATTATTTAAGTCAAAACATATAGCATATACATTATGCAAACAATAATGATAGACTGTTGCATGCTTCTTTTCTTATAATCTATAAACATCATAAAACTGAATTTAAATACGTAACAGGTTTGTTGCTATGCAAGTCAGTGATGACTCGTAGTATTTACCTCTATAGAGCCATACGAAGTGAAAAATGACGTTTTCTTACTGAAAAAAAAAGAACAAGTGTTAAATACTTTAATACGGGTTTATGTGATTTATAATTTTTTTATAATACGATTCATTCTGAAAAATAGTGTTAAGATTTTTTTTTACATTACTAAATTTAAAGAAAAAAGAATTATGAACTATGATTTTAGTAACAAAGTTTGGCAAAGTAAAATGGAAAAATAGAACGAACATTATTTACTTATTATCTTTTGCATTAACAAAAATTTAATTTAATACAATTAATAAAAAATAATATAATAGAAATATGCCGAATATATGTATTTTGATTTCCGGGAGTTTGGGTCACCTTCATAAAGTAGATCGGCAATTAAATTTTGAAATCAATCTAGCTTTTCTTTAATAAATCTATAGTTATAAAATATTTTTCTTCAATTATTTACATATTATATAATAAAATATTTCGTAAATACGGTTATGTAAGTAACAACATACCCGAACTGTATACATTTTCAATCGAAAAACTAACATGTTGTTTTATACATATTTTGGAAAAAGTAATTGGATATCAAATAATTTTTCATTAGAAGCAGCGCTGTTTTTCTTTATCTTTTATTTGGCTCGCGCATTTTATCTAGCCTCGGTTCCCGTTTGGTTTTCTCTCTAAAATGTTCTCACCGAAGTAAATTAAATATGAAAGTAATTCATATTCATCCCACCATATACGATTCTCTGTAACAGTTCATACAATTATTTCAAAATAAAGAGGTTAATTTGTAATGTGTAATTTTTCGGAAATAAATTTTCTATGTAAATTTGAGATCTGGATCGATGGAATTTTCGTTCCAATTCAAATTTACCAATTAGTAAAGAGAGAAAGCAATCGAGGACGAAATAGCGCGTGAAAAAAAAAGTAAGCCGCGTTTTCGGAAATGCCAGTGCTCGATAACGAGCCGCGTCGTGTATGTGTGTGTCCAGTGCAAATGAAGGGCAAGCCGCTGAGCATACATACGGCAGCAGTGACCATGACGACGACCTCTACGAGCATCGAGAGCGGACCCTGCCTGCGCCGATGCGCCACCCTGCCGGACGCTAGGCCGAGCCTCGGCACTCTCACCTCCACCAGCTCCACCGAGGACGAGAATCTGACCGGATGCACGCCCGCACTGCGGCGCAGACGCCAGAGCGAGAAGTACGTAACTGACGCGAGCCAGCTGAACCTCAGGTTCCAGAGGCCCCAGCAGCGCAGGCCCAGACCGAGCTCCGAGCTACTGCCGCGCTTCTATCCGCGGGGCGTGCCATCCCACTTGCTCGGCGAGGTGTCCAAGCGGCCCGAGGAGAGCAGCGACAATGACTCGGACAGCAGCGGCGCTCAGGTACAGGCCAGGGACCAGCAGATTCAGCAGGCCCAGGCCCTGCCACCACCGCCACCGCCCAGTAGTCTGCCGCCCCACGCGGCCGAGAACAACGCCAGGTGCGTGCTTGCTTGATCTCTGATCCACTAACCGGGCCGCGACCGCTTCATTGGCGCGCGCTTTTACTCAAATATAGTGTGCATTTGCTGCGGATACTGTGCTCGTAGATTTACTGACAGATCTGCGAATGCCGGTCCTGCGCGTGTGGCCTCTTACATTTTTTGCAGATTTGTATAGTTTAATCATTTTCGTTGATGTTTGTGATCGAGAATAATAGTTTTTCGTTTTTTCGTTTCATTCCTCATGAGTCTATAGACACAACTTGATCTGATGAAGGGGTGTTTAAAATAGGCGTTGAGATCCTGCGAGCGACATATAGCTTAAGACATAGAAAAACGAAATGATATGTTACACGATTGAAATGACGTTTTATAAATGATGATGACAACACGATGATAACAAGTTCTTATAAATATTAGAAAACAGCAGCTATAGTTAAGGTATCGTGAAACAGTTGGTTTCGTTTGATTATGTATCGCTCGTGGAAATCTTTTATGTCCAGGTATGATCCGCCCAAATACTTCAAACATTCCATGTAAAGCTTCATAGTCATTAATATAGAGGTTTCCAAAACTGTCTCTTAAATTCTGTGTATCGCTAATCATTCATTAATGAAAACTATTACTGTATATTTGTTCATGTTACGTTAATTATTGAACAATATAATTGGAATTCTATGTGAAAATCATAGAATTATATTTTGCTGTTCCTTTTCAATTGTCCGATTAAACCGCTATCTATACAATCTTTTTAAATATACATAACAATATTGAGTTACAATTTTTCATAACAGTATAAATTTATTATTCCCAAGTATTTTAGTAAATACATTTTTTTTAAAACTATTTATGCCTATGTCATGGTATTAGTATTAGTACAATTTAAGTAAAAATGGTTTAAATTTTAAGCATATAAATTGCTTAACATATTATGTACATCTCCCATATATCGTACGGTGATTGCGATATTCTAGATAGTACTAAAAATTATAATAAAATTACTCGAACATATTCTCTTATGTGCGAGTATAAAGAAAATATTAGCTCAAACTTTATTTTCTAGTCCATTACAAAATTAATTAAATACGACGTGATTTCAATGTAAGAATTGTGATCAATTGTAGGTGTCGCAGATTCAGGCCTATCCCAGACGGAGCAATAATCAGCAGAGAGACGTGAGGATTGGCGTACGAAGCCGTATTAGAAAAAATGTCTGATTGTGCTGCTGTACAATATCATGCACTTCTGCAATCGTCAAAGTGCTTCACCACAGCCAACATTGTATGTGATGCCTTTTCCGGAGTCAAGAGAGTATAAATACAACTTTTATACCCGGGGGGGGTTGGGGGGACTGATTTTAACAAAAGGACTACAGTCACTTGGGATAAAACGAACAAACGATATTTTCGAGTCATGAAACGATATGCTGTGGGACAGCTTGTGCGAAACACGAGTTGGCAAGTGACAATGTGATTCAAGGTATTCTTTGCGATATATGGCGATATATTTCGTATATGCATACTGTCGTTCCGTATTGCTATGAGAGTATCGAAGAAATACATGAGATTATTTCTCACTGCATAATACTGATGATAGAGATTAATCAGCGAAGTTTAAAAAATTGGTAAAATGGTGCGATTAGCATGGAATGTCAATTATTGTTTTTAGTGGAACGTATTTTTGGTTACGCAGTTTTTTTGGTATTATTTTTCTGATCAACGCGTTTTTTTTTTCTTGACTCTGTTTTCCTCCATGAAAAACCTTATATTTCTTTTAAAACAAATGAGCTTGCTTATTATTTATTTATTTTTTTTTTTTTTTCGATAAATGAATTTTTTATTCGACTTTTTATTAGATAAAGACAAACATAGTTATGTAAATAATGGATCAATGTGTTGCCTGTAAAATTTATTGATGCGTATTTATTGATGCTTGAATAAGAGGAAAAACTGTCATTGCTTTATCATGTAAAGGATATTTAGGTTTGACATTGCAAAATAAACAACAAAATAAACCGCGCGCAAGAGATATTCATAGTGTGAATGAGCAGACGAATGCAAGGTAAATAAAGTATGAAAGTGAAGTACGCTTGAAAACTCGCATCCATGGGAGGTTAATCGTCGGAGTAGTTTTGGAATAACGTGCGAGTGCTAGTCTCGATAAAATGAAATCCACTGCGCCAATATCAACAGAATGCAACAATTTTCACTTAGGAATTTATAGTAGCGTACATTTATAACAATATCCGCAGTTCTATCAAGCTTCAGTTAGTTAAGCGGAATGGAAAAGACATTTGTAACGATTGCTCGTTAGTTACAATTGGACATGGGCACTCTTAATTATTTAGATGCATATATTAAAATAATTAAATAAAGTAATATATTATATTGATTAGCAGTTACAGCTCTAATCAGTAATCAGTGCTAAAATGCTGTATGTCGATTATGTGCGATTGTGAATTTAGCTTTCGAGTAATTAAGAGTCTCGCGCAATAAATTATTATTAAATTTTCAATCTTTGCTGCTTATCTTAGATAATTCGGTAGATACAGACGACCAGTTTTTTGATTAGTTGATTAGCGCTACAAAAGAAACTATTTACTTGACTCATTTTTACAAGTAGCAATTAGATTTCTTGCGATTAATGATATCGATTGGAATTTTATTCTTGTCTGTGCTTGATACTCGTAGGACTTGTCTACTTGAGCATCGCGCATAGTTGCACTTTCACCCTCGAGTGCGTTAATATAAAACAAAGGAAACATAGTGCTTAGATGAAGACGTCATCTCTTCTCATGGACTTTCTCAACGATCTCAACTCACTATTAAGACCGAAAAAACTTAATGAGCTGTATGAGTCGCCGAGTCAAAAACAGTGATGATAAGTTACATGTGTAAAGAAGTGTTTATTGTAATACGTATTTGAAAGTCATAAGCAATCCGCAATTTGTAAGGCGTGTTAAATTCAGTGATATATAAAACTAGTCAGCTAGAGTTTTAACTATTGTCTTTAAACCAGTGGGGTTTGAATGTAACGTCAGATTGACTTGAGTTTTGTGCTGAACAGATATTATAGTTCAAAGGAGAATAATGTTTTCCTGAATCTCTTTATACAATGTACTAAGTTCACTATTAACGACTTACAATTCAAAGCATAAGATCAAAAGAATGATTAATGTGTATCCGATTCAAGTCTTCAGAGACGCTACACTCTCTCCTCAGAATTAGATTAGTTTTCAAATTAGTGCAATATGCTCCAATGGAAACAATATTTGAATACGGATGAAGCGAAACGATATTGCCCACGTGTATTATATGCCAAATTATTATCAATATTTGTAATAATAATTATCGATTAGTGACTAGATATAATCTCTATACAAACGGGTCAACATATAAAACTTAACATGGTCAGGGTATGTCAATTCACATCTCCTCTCCTTCATCTTCTGATGCGTCCTTCTCGACTGGTTGCTCTAGATTGTCTCAAATTTTCTTGGCACCGGCTGTTTTAGCAGCATGTGCATCATCATTCATAATCTTTCTTCCTATTTTAACTGCTTTTCTATTCATTGCATAGCTCTCTCACAGAAAGTCTGCATGCTCATTCCCTATCGCGATTCTCATCACGGTCATGGCAGACTCAATATTAGAGTGAATTCCTACCTCAGAAAAAGCTCCAGTCTTAAACATCGGGGCCCGTGCCCGTGAGTATCGATCCTTTGCTGGGTCTGCATGTTTTACGAATGTTCGCAGGAGATTCGTGTGTAAAAACTCAAGCATATATTGTTCCCGACTTGTTGATCATCCGTGTCTTTGACATCAATCATTTCTATCTTGGTACATGTTCCGGGTGATTTTTAAGCATCGTCGCCGATCTGCAACTCTGCGCAATGTTCTGCCTTTTTTTACCCGGGAATGCGCATTCAATACCATAATGTCAGTATATCGTGACTGGAACTAGAGCTTTTTCTCCAGCCACCGAGATGTTTTTCTCCACCTTTTTATCAAACTTGCAAGCGGGAACAATTTCTACTTTAAATAAGGTATCAGCACCAATTCACTGGAGTGATGATCCTTTCTTGAAACCCCTCATCAGTTAAGCTTCTGTATTGATCCCAGATAAACATCTTAAAGAGATTGTGTTGGCTTGTTTCTCTTAGTATGTTTTGACTGAGTTTTAACTTTAGTTCCCAACAAACACATCGTGCCAATACAGGGGCTGCAACCATCTGTGCGATCTGTGTGTCTACGCGGACCTCCCTGTCTTATGCAGGCACGCGTGTGCGCAACATTCGCTCATCCTGTCATCACATTGTTTATTGGGTTTTTAGTTTTAACTTTAGTGACTGAGGCAGTATTGTTTTAAAAGATTGACGCGTTATTTATAATAATCAATATCTTGCTTCCATGCCGAACTGCGGAAACGATTAAATATTTAAAACGAGCCCGCGTTGTGCACGTTGAACAGGGATTCGAAAAAAAACGTTAATTTGGCTCAAAGGACCTACAGATCTTAAAAGAAAACAATACTCATTTTAGAAAACCGTTATATTGATAAATATGAAAACTCTATCTAATATTAAAGAAAAAACAAATACTGAAATTGACATTATAGAAAAATATTGAAGATTATCGAAATAAGAACGACGCGTAAACAAGAAATGTTGCATTCCGTTGAGACAAAGACAAAAACTCCGAACACCCGGAACCGCACCATCGCTTGGGTTCCTGTAAATAAATTAACAATATAATATATATATATTGTAACGCAAAAAATCGATGCTAATTACTGAAGAATTGTATGAACAGAAAAATTTTAACGCGACATCGTCGCAAATGATACTGATGTAACATTAATAATTAACGCTAATAATTGTATCTTCTCTGCTTTGTGATTTAAATGTTAAATAGAGTGAAGGTTATACTGAAAAAAAAGCAAAAGAAGATTAAACAGCGAAAGACGATTTTTTCTCGTCGAAGTTTACATGTGAATGGCTACACTCTACTATATCTGTAACCCTTCTTGTCGAAGAAGAAGAAGAGTACTATTAATTATAATAAATTACTGATTGTAATAAGTATATGCAAATAGTAAACAGATACATTATTATTGTCTATGGATATTTATTGTTAGTTTATTATTAAATTATTATTATTATAATTAATAAGCTGAAAAAAGGAGGTACAAAAAAAATATAACAAAATATCGAAAATTTAAAAAGAGATGTGAAAAACTAAAGAAAAAAAAGTGCTTGTAGCGTCATGCATAAAAAGTAAAATGAATAAAAGTGAAAAAAGGACGTCTCTTTCATCACACATTCAAGTAATTATTGATGTTTATTGACTTTACCTTCCTGTTTCTATTATTTCATATATTTATTGCTAAATTCATAAAAAAACATTTATAAAATTTGAATGAAAGTGCTTCAAAATACATAAGTACAAAGGAATATTCTATATATTTTTTCATTAATTAATTAACGAAGTTATTCCTATTCCTTAAAATTTTCTTATCATTGCCAACATTTATTTGACTAGATATAACTCTGTTAATTATTTAATATTTTTATTTTATCTACAATATTAGTATTTCATTTTAAAATAACATTAATATCGGCTAAGGAGATTGTATCTATGCAAAGTTAATGTAAATTTCTATTCTATAATTGTTTAGTTATAAAACATAATTTTACGCATTTTTTGATACATTTAGCACATTTCAATAGAACTTAACGAATTAATTTTATTTTATTTGTAACTAATATTTTTTTTAAGAATTAATTTTTATATAGACTTAATATCTAATATTTAAGGTTTGTTTTATCTATAAAAACTTTTACATGAATCATGATGAAGTAAATGAATCTTATTATCCATAATAATTAGTCAAAAAGCAAATGATATTGTTCATTTCAAACGACGCATGTTCAAATTCAAAGAGTTATAATGAAATTTCAGTCTGCATCGTGAACAATTAGAATTTTTTAAGTTGCAGCGTTGTTGAAATTCATTGTGCACAGAAAAGATGACTATGCAAACGGTAAGTATTTATGTAGATACTATCTGAAAATATATACATTATTTATTTAATTAAAATAAAAAATCATAATAGAATCCTAATTAGGAAAGACTCGATGTCACATATATGTATACAATTTCTACGCTACAAAAGCAAAATTACCATTTTTAATTGATTTTATGCTAGATAGATGATATTCAACAATTATTTATGAATATACCGTCACGGTACCAGTTATCGAACACTTAAGCAGACGACGGGAACCAGATTTCGAACACTTTTATTCTTTCAAAAACATATTTTATTTATACTTTTCATACTTTACACCCTACTTTTCAATTATATGATTACTATTTCTTAATTTTAGAAGTAGAGTTTGGTTGTCACAAAACGAGTGAAAATCGAATGACTAAAAAAGTGTTAGAAAATGGGGTACCGTACAAAAACTGGTGCCGTAACGGTATTAAAGTTCTAAAAGGTTTCTAAATTAATGAATGCTTGCCATTGGTTTTTTATATGCAAAATGGACGATGCTGCAATAATATATCCTAACAATTCAAAGATCATCTATAGGTAAGTAAGTATATTATCTTCGTTCTCGATACAATTATGTGTACAGTCAGAGTTGATATAGGTACAGTACAGCTATTCAACTATTGCTATATACTTATTAGTGTATAGGTAACCTAACGTTTTTGTACTTGTACAATGTAAACATTCAATCATCAAAAGTATAAATATCCTATTTGTATTATGTAAAAAAATGAATTTTAGAAGAATTAAGATTTATTTAAAAAAATGTGAGATACGATAATAATGATTGCTGCATAAATTACAGTAGTAGTTTTCATGTTAGTGTGTAAAACCTCTATTTAAAAAAAAGTTTTAACATATTGTAAATTTACATCAATGAATGTTTAAAATGATAAAGAAAACAGATGATTTTGATGTGTTAGAATTTATTGTCATACATTGTTAAAGAAATTACTTTTATTACAATAAAACATGAGGTGCTTAGTAAGAGGTTGTAACAACAACACTTGGACTAAAAGAGATGGAGATGGTAACGTTAAGATGTTTAGTTTTCCAAAAGATAAAACCATTAGAAGAAAATGGTATGAAGCTTGTGGTGTTCCACATAATTACAAAAACATATCTTTGCGTAAGTTGAATTTACAGCATAGTTATTAAGAACACTAGATTTTGTGTAAAAACAGTTGATTTGAGTCTTTTTATTTTTGATACATTTTATATTACGAAAATTAAGTTGTAATTATAAGTTGTATATAAGTTTATAAGAGTTTAATAAAATAATAAATTATATTCAAATATTTATAGAATACTTGTATTGATTTAAGCTTACACAGTAATAAATTATAGAAAAGTATTTATATTTAAAATATTTGTTTATCATTTGCAGCTGGTATATGTGCGTATTTTGATGAATCGGCATATACTTTAAAATCTCGTTTAGGATTTGCAGCAAGTCGTGGAGTAAGGCATTTAATACCTAATGCTATACCTACACTACTTCTACCTCAAATTTTTAGTGCAAAATCTGTTCAGGAAACAGTAGATTTAAAGTCTTGTGATAGTACTTCATTTCTCAATGATTATGATTACAGAAAGGATACTAATAATGAAATTAATAATATTATTGAAAAATATGAAAATGGTAAAAAAAAAATGTTATATGAGAACAAAGTATTACAAGATATTAATGCAACTTTAGAAGATAGAGTTAACATTTTAGAAGATAAATTAAATAAAACTGTTCAAGATCAGAAAGACACTGAAAGTATACTCTTAAATAGAATAAGAAGTTTACAAAAACAATTAAGAAATGCATTAGCTGATAGTGAAGAATGTGTGAAAGAAGATATACAAGAATTACTGTCTGAAATTTTTGCTCCAAAAAAGGTATAACAAAAAAATTTATAAGAAAAAATATTTTAATTATAATACTTTACCCAATTATATATATTTAAAATTTTTCAGATTCGTAAAATTACTTTCCAATGGAAGTAATAGGCTGAAAAAATTATTAATATTTTCAAATACGAATAAAACTAAATTAAGGTACTGTGTACAAATTTTTTTAGGAGGAGAGGGGGGGGGGGGTTGTAAGAACAGTACATGAGTCTGTAGTGACCCTACAACCTGAAACGCTAGACCATACTAGCATTGCTTTTTGCCACATTCGTGATGAGCCTTGGACTGAAGACTGCTATATTGTATTTATTATAATTATTATACAATTGGAAAAGAATCACTCAAAAGTCTGAGTTAAATTTTTATTATTTTATATTTATTTAATTTTTATGTTGTGAATAAATTATCTACTGAAAGTATATAGTACTAAGCATTGTAAAGTATTGGTTTGTTTTTTAAATAAGTGTTTTCTTGCACTATAAATAAAATCAAAATTATCCGTGTATATATTCTGATAAGAATGTAATTACGAAATTTGTAAAAAGTTGTATATATGTATTCTATAAATGAATAAAACAAGTTATTACTGATTATAATCGTATTGTATGGGTGGTTATACCATAATGGTATAAAAATTATTACAAAACGGACCCACAATTACTGACATATAATTTAAAATGACCTACGAATTTAAATTTAATGTTTTTTTAACTCGATCTATAATTTTGTTCGTTCTTTCGTCGATATGCACACTGCGAAAAAAATTTCTTTGAATCACAGAAAGCTACATTGCGTGCGGAAAATAAAATATTTTTTCAATTAAACAGAAAAAATCATTGATTTGATGAAATATTAGTTAAGTACTCGGTATATATACACTGACAATTTAATAAGTTAAAATCGATATTGTTATCAGAACTAAATTTTCAGTATAGTAAATACATATTTTATTAAAACAATAACAATTTTTTCTTCTTAATTTAACAAAATATTTTATCATTCTCCCGTTATGAAACTTTATAATTGACTATATTAATTGAAAATATTACATTTAATTACAATTTCACTAACAAGTGTAAAATCAGTTTGGACATGATAACAGTATTTTTTTTCATTTGTACGCGTCAATCTTTTGCATTGATCTAATGATTAAAATGTAAAAAACTCTTGTCAAAAACACGATAAGTATAGATTACAGTTGCCATGCCGTTCATCCACAAATATACGATATATCTATGCGAGATGCTATATAGAAATGATTCTATTATCAGTAATATATGATTCATGTACGTAATAAGTACTGAGTTTATTAACCAATATATGCATATATACCGTGAAGGGTCCAATTTCTGATCACTTGAGGATATTTCGTATACTTTTTAACATTTATAATTAAAGAAACACGCGTAATTAATTTATCTTCCTTTCATCTTTGAGACGGTACAATACAAGTATATTATTAAAATATAATATTAAATTTAAAATAAACAATTTAATAAGAAAACAGCAAAGGGAACAATTTCTGATTAGTCATTTAAATACAAGGTAGTAATTTCTGATCAAAGCGAACCTAATTTCTGATCAAAATTTGACATTGGATAAAATAGGTAAATCGTTGCATAAAGTATTGAATACGTATTATTAAATAAATGATAATAGCAATCGAAACATAATTGTAATCTATTATAATCTAAAATCAAATTGCTGCTATAAATATAACGATAGATGATCAGAAATTGGCGTATCGGTATAGCTTGATAAACTATTATATACATACTCGTATACATAAAAACTCTACTTTTGTTTATGAGTTAATTTGCAGAGCTTATTTCAACAAGGAAATTAATTTATGGATGATATAAAAAAAATCATCAATAAGTTTGAATCAGTGTTCGATCATTAATCATTTCTCTCGCTTATCATTCAATTTCATTAATATTCTTTTCGTCGGCGTATGAAATAATGCACAGGTTTAAAAAATCATTAAATAGGTATTATCTAATCATTACTACTAAATCGCAATTGCAAAATGCAACACTTTAATTTTAGTCTTCAATTCCCCATTACGCAATAATAAAAACATGGATGTTTCATTTGCCGGGAGACGCTATATCTTTGCAGTACATCGTGGCAATTGTCATTTGAAGCGCCGCTCGCAGAGGAAATGGTTTGCGCGTTTTCGTCCTCGTTTCGCTCTGCAATCGGAACGTAAATACATATAAACTCCGTTTGTAGTCAAAGTAACAAATTTAGTGGAACAAAAACATTCGTTTAGTGTTGGACACAAAGGAATATTTCACAATGGGTGTAATAACGTCTAATTGGACTTTCGATGCACTTTTGTGCATCGCCGGTGTTTTATTGGCGGCTTATTTGTACTTGTTGAGAAACACACATTATTGGAAAAATAAAGGTGTGAAGGAAGTGAGACCTACATTTTTCTTCGGCAACGTGGCCCAGTGTATTTTTGCAAAGAAGACGCCGGATCAATTGTTGAAACAAATTTACAAAGCCGGTGAAGGAGAATCGCTGATCGGTTTTTACGTTTTCGACAAGCCCTATCTGATGGTGCGCGATCCAGAATTGATAAAGAACATATTCATTAAGGATTTTAGCAAATTTTCTAATAAAATGCTGTCGGGCACGGATAATGACGTCCTTGGGAGAACCAATCTTTTCCTCGCGAAGAATCCACCGTGGAAACATATCAGACAGAAATTGTCACCGGTTTTCACGTCGGGAAAGCTCAAGAAGATGTTCGAACTGATGAAGGAAGTTTGTCAAGACTTTGAGAAGTTTCTCGACAATTTGCAGATCGACGGTATGGAAATGACATTGATTTTTTATAGAAAAATTTCAAATTTAGTAAATAAAATAGGCTTATATTAAATAAAAAACATAAATAAAATTTACATCGTTAGAGTTACGTTATTAAAGCGGACGAATGTATTAACGATTTAAAAAAATTAAGAATAATTTAACCGATAATTTTACGTAAAAATAAAGTGTACTAAGATAAAGCCATCGCGCGTTCAATTTGATAGTTAATTTGTACTTACCTACCTCGATACAGATAAAAAATTTTCAATATTGAATGAGTGATTTTTAAACGTTCAAGTATAATGAATTTATTAAAAACTTGAGTGCAAAATTACGTAAGTAATAAATGTATTTTTTATATCTTGTGTTGTTTTCAAATAATTTTATCTATCTGATAAATTATTTTTTTAAGATAGAATTGTTTTTGATAAAATCTAATCGTAAATTTTAATTTGTTTTATTTCTAATTATATTATATTTAAGAATAGAAAATATAGTTATTTCTATGTAAACGAAGCGCTGTAACCATATAACAGTTGCGCACTATTTTAATCTGTCTTTCAAAAGGAAATCTGTTATGAGTTTTTTGTACCAATTTTACGCATAGATGCTGTAGTTTCGTCGAGCACTTTATCACTAGTTGCACATGAAAATTATCGATGTATGTTTACTACTCTAAGAGCAGATTTCGTTTATATTTCTTTGTATAGAGTAAATTGTACAAATATATATATGTATATATATATAGTATATATGGATTATTAAAAATTTATTATAATTTCCATACGATGTATTTCCATAAGATGCATGAATATTTCATATCATTTTCCTGTTTATTATAATTGCAACTCAAAAGTTGACTCATCGGTCTTTCATCTGCCGTGTTATGCTTGAAGCTACATTTTCCTTGTTCGATTCAACATCGCATTATCAGTTATTAGACATATACTTTTTAAAAAAATCGTTTATATTGATAATTTAATTATCGACTTGACTGCTAAAAATGAGCATTTATTCGATACTACATAGCAAATACAATAATATTATTTTCAATTCATAAAAATTCAAAATACAGCCTAATATAATAATGTATCTAAACATTATTTTATACCTATAAAAATTAATTTAAAATGAGATAAATAAAATCGGCTGTTATTCGAAGTTTGGTAGAAGACGACGGAAGCGAGTTCTAAGCTACAATGTATTCATTACGATGATGTAACAAAGTATTTTATATTGCAGATAAAATTGGGAAACCGGTTGAATTGAAAGAAGTTTGTGCGAAATTAACAACTGATATAATTGGCACAACAGCTTTTGGAATGAAATTCAATTCCTTGACGGATCCCGACGCTGAATTTCGTAAACAAGGCCGAGCTATGTTCAGAAGCAGCTACAAGCGCTACTTGCAAATGATGGCGATTTTCTTTATACCATCTCTACGACCGTATACAAATCCGAAATTCTTCGATGACCAAGGATCTGACTTTTTGAGAAAAGTTTTTTGGGATGTGATCGAAGATCGGATTAAATCGGGCGAAAAACGATCTGATTTAATTGACCTACTGATTGATATAAAGAAGAAACAAGAAAATGACAGTTCCGATAGTTACAGTGCGTATCTCCTATACTATTGATTTTATTTACAAACTAGTTTAGATAAGTAATAATTATCTGTTTAAAAAGTCAAATCAAATTTAGTATTAGATGAAATATCATTTTTAAATTTTATCGTTCTTTTACAAAATATTAGCAAGAGATGAGAAGTCTATTTTGGTAGTATAGGATAAAAAAATTAGCGTTTTTATTCAATTTTAGAGCTTGAAGGTGATGCACTGGTTGCTCAAGCGGCAGTATTTTTCTCTGGTGGATTTGAGACGACTTCAACAACTATGTCTTTTGCATTATATGAAATAGCCAAGAATCAGGAAATACAAACGAGACTGAGAAAGGAGCTTTTGAAAGCTTTAGAGAAAACAGGTGGAGATGTGACCTACGAAATGGTAAAGTATTATTCTAACCTTATCAAGTTTTTCTTTTTCAATTAACATTTACGCCACTTTTTCATCATTCTTTTCAATATTTTGTACATTTTTCGTATTCCTACAATTACAACCAAAAATTACATTGTATTAATTTTAAAAAAGCTAATCATCGTTTCAACTGCATTAGAAATTGTATTATTTTATTCATTCATATACGGAAATAAGCACTTCCTGATACACGCGAAATGCCGTGCACTTAATACCGCAGAATGGACTATAATTTAATGATGCAAAATGAAACAGCACTTTATATCTAGTTAAAGTTAAACTCCATATGTTTAAATTTTCTTGGCAAAGTTCATATGTGACTTATCATCGTATAATTTATGATCAGCGTTGCGTAATAATTAGAAACAATATAGTTTTATAAATGTTCCAATTCTATATTTTGCTTCCTCAGCGAGGAAGTTTTGTATCAATTATTTAAAACTTATGCTATTACTTTTGAATGTCTTTATCAATCTTTATAATTTGTTTTCTATTGTTAAGAATATTATTAGCATGGGTTTACTAAATTTTCAAGCATTTTGATTTATTATTTTTTGAAAAAAATTATATGTACTGCTCTAATCTTTTCAAAATTTTATATATAAATGGTATTTAGTACCTTGGGAGCTTTATATCTTTTACAAACAAATTTGGGTCATAAGTTTTGAAAATATTTAAGATTCACTGTTGAAAAATTGTTTTTTTTTTTTTATATTTCTATTTCATTTTAATAGATCTAAGTTTCAATAATTCGCAACTCTTGGCAATATAGTTATTGATAAGATTTTTAAAAGTTCTCTCTTTTCTATAAGAACAATATTACGCTCTACAATATTATTTAATATCACCAATTGAATGTCTTTATGAATTTTCTAGTTGATGACTTTACCTTACCTAGACATGGTCGTGCACGAAGTACTAAGGATGTATCCAGTTCTTCCTTGGTTGGACCGTTTGCCAGAAACCGATTACACATTTCCTGGAACGAAGATAACAGTTAAAAAGGGTACACCTTTAATTATACCAATGCGGTCAATACACATGGATCCATACTTCTTTCCAAATCCAGAAAAATTCGATCCTGAACGATTTACAGAAGATAACAAGGCCAGCAGAATACCACATTCGTACTTCCCATTTGGAGAAGGACCACGAAATTGCATAGGTCAGACCAGTTATATATTTAATTATGAATTATATATATATTCGATTTCGACGAGCAATAAATTCATAATTTCTTAATATATTTCTGTTACAGGTGCCAGATTGGGACTTATGCAAGCGAAACTTGGCTTAACATATTTATTTTCCAGATATGAAATAACACCTTGCAAATCAACGCTGATCCCAATGAGACTTGATAACCTTAGTATTCTTACACATGCAGAAGGTGGCTTACATTTAAACTTAAGAAAAATTTCTTCTTGATTAATTACTGTAATTCTTTGACGAACAAGTATTAATCGAACGTGTAATAATCAATAACAAATGTAATAAAATCAACGTTTTGCATTATGAAAGACGATTTATAGACTGAGCGAGAAATATAAAATTTGATAAAAAAAAACCAGTTGCTTGTATACTTAATTTTAAGTCATTTTTTAGATACATAAAGCCTTCATTTATTTTAAGGTAATATTTTAGGTCTGTAAGTTTTAATAAGTTCGGTGCCAAACTGACATTTTCGTTGCTCAACTTTAGACGCTGTAAATTTTAATGACTAAATACATCTCAATTTAACACAAATTATTTTTTCTTTTCGATATCAATAAAATTGCATGTACTACTTACAAAATTCTTAAAATTTCTTACCGAATCTTGACATTGATTTATTTAAAGTTAATTGTTAAACAAACGTCATTTTGCGAGTTTTCTGCTTCTGAGACTATAATATGTATTACTAATTAAAACAACAACACCAATCTTGATTTTGACGAGCAAATTTATTCAAATTTTTACCAACATTTCGACCATTTCGTATATGGTCATCTTCAGGGCACAATATTCTGATAAAATTAGCGTATGTTTCAAAATGTGTTTAGTAAAATTATGAACTGTCACAACCTATAAACATAAAAAGCTCTTTTGGAAAAGTCACATTTAAAAGTCAAATTTAAATAATGCATCTCAAAAAGAGATGTTAGTCAACGTGAGATTGATCTAAGAAATAAATTGGCTCGTCAAAATCAAGATTGGTGTAAAGTATTCACACTCTTTAAGGGATAGAATAATTCTAGGGATGGCAAATCACAAAGGCATGGTGATCTTGGTTCGATTAATCTTGCAGGTGATTGGTACAAATGGTGTTCTGGTTTTACTTAGATATAAAGTTTTACGAGTCATTTTTTTTAACTTCTATTAATATTATAATATGCATTATTTTACTTAACTTTAATTCCACTTTCATCCCATGCAAGATATTTAAAAAAAAATGCACTTTTTGGAAAAGAATTTTTCTCAAAAAGCCCATTTTTTAATGAAAATTTTTATGAAGGTAGGAGATCATTAGTTAATACCTAATATCAAACCATGTATGTGAGATCTCCTTCTTTTGGAGAGAGAGAGAAAAAAATACTAAATACTAAATTTAAGTTCTAAATTAAAGCATATAGTCATTATAAATAAACTTATATATATTATTAATTAATGTTTTCCATTTTAGATTTTTTAAAATTAATTAATGGGTCTATAAAAATTTTAATATGGTAAATAATTGTATTTTTTGTGGTGGAAAAAAAACAAAATTTGGTTTGTTGAATTCAGTCAAAAATTATAGTTTTTTCATTGCTTAAACGTTTAACATGGTATTAAGTTAGGAGGGAAATAACTACTTTAACATTTGCACGTTAGATGGCTGGCGTCAATCCTTATCAGATGACGATAAAACGTACCTATAGGCTTTGTAGGAAAAAGTGAGGCAGCAATCCACCTGATGGATCGACCTGGATTCCAGCTGGATTTGACTGGTTTTCCAGGTGAATCCAGATGGATACCGAGGATCTGGATTTCCACCTGGATGGAGCAAGCATGAATTTTGCTAGTTAGTTAAATTATACGTGAATTTATAGTCATAAGGCTAATATATTACCGCCAGTGAGCAAATAAAAGAAATTTTGAGATACCAGTGTGTGAATCAATATATAGGTATAAACAAAAATTTGAAGGTCGTGTACTGTCTTGAATATCGGCACTACATGTTTCCTTGTATGCAAGTCACATTATTTCGCTTACGAGATACAAGAACTGAACGATCATGAAATTATATTTCAGTAAAAAATTTAATAATTCTATTCCCCGCGATTTTATACCGGCTAACTGAGAAATTATTTATTTCGCTTCGGCATTCCTTGCAATAAATTTTTGTTCCAAATCTAATATCAATTTTTGTTAATTGTAATATGCTGTAAATTACTGCTACAATTACCTATGGTTGTCGCTTAGAGAGATTGTCAAATACTTATCCATTGGATCTCACAACCAATGTGTTTATTCAGTTTTTCATATTTTATTTTATTCGAATAAATCACAAGAAATATAGCATGAATAGCATGATCATTTTAAAAAAGTTATTAATGAAATTAATAATTTTATAAATAAAATACAGTCAGTTAAGTAAGGGCGTGTACAGCATTACTCGCAGTTGGTAAGTGATCAAACCTAAATATTTTTTAAAATGTAGAGGGAACCCCTGCCTTTGACGCAATTGTATTAGTATCGAATCCAATCACCACGAAGGTCAATAATCGCTTTGCATCTTCGAGGCATACTTTCTACCAAATTTTCGGCGTATTCGAGGGAAAGTGCTTTCCAAATGCGTCGAATTTCTCGGGAGAGCTGCTCGAATGTAAAGACACGTTTTCCTCGATGTTTCTGCTTAATGTAGGCCCAGACGTTTTCGATGGGATTAGCATCAGGTGATTGTGACGGCCAATCAAGTAGAGGAACACTACCTCGAAGCGTTTCGCGTACGTAGCACTCATTGCGATTCACGTGCTTCTCTAACAACAGATCAACATCGAATGGAATTTTCTCATCAAAGCGCCAAAGGCAGAGGTTCCCTCTACTTTTTAAAAAAAGATTTAGTTTTCTATCAATTACCGACTGCGAGTAATGCTGTACACGCTCTTACTTAACTGACTGTATAATAAAAAATAACCATTTATTAACGATTAAATTAATAAAAACTAATTATAAACAAAGCACACTTACATTAGCCCATCTATCTTTCTGCTGTTTAGGCGTGTAGGCTAGAAAAGATCAGCTGATATAAGCGCCACTGCAGCGCGCATTTTATGAACATTTTTAGAAGATAAAAAAAACAGGGGTCGATGATTAAAGACTCAAATTTTCAAATACGCTCCATTTCAATTGAAAAAATTATTATTTTTTAGTTGCGCTGACCAAATGAAAAATGAAGCCAACCTTTTTTTCGTGCTCCAATTTTCAAACTTATTAAATTCTTAGTTAAAAGTTTATTTTTATATTGTAAGTTCAGAGGAAAATAGCTTTTCAAAATTGCATTTTTATTGAAATTTCTCAATTTGTAATCTTTTCTACGCTAGACTTGTCATGTCCGAAATTTTTCGAGAATAAGAATTCAGCGTCCCAAATGTTTTGAAAGCTATAAGAAGAAAGATTATAGGTCTAATAAAGTGTATCTTAAAGAGCTTGAAGATGTTGAAGAGCGATTGAAATGTCTTTTTCCCAATTTACTTTTCACAACTTGCATAAGAGAGTATGCTACAATTGTTATAAGCATGCTTCAAAATTGGTAAGCTGCAGGAACAACGAAATAGTAATTGATGATGATGTTACCAAATAAGAAATTCTTTAATCTGAAGTAGCTAAGTCAGGAATCAGTAATAAAATGAATCTATTACCGAAGGTGATATTTTTTTTAATTTGAAATAGCCAAGCTAGATGGTAATCAATTATCAAATTGGTGAATAAATGATATGATCTTTGACTAGTCAAAAGACCGATTTTGCTGTATCAGAGAGGAGAATTGATTTTGAAATTCAAGGCGCCGGTTTTAGTTATTATTGATCGACTATTAGCGTGCAACAAGATTAGATGAGATAGATATAGATCAATTCGCGAAGTTCCATAATTAGGATGCATCCGCATCGTCGCGACGCGTTATAACCCTCAAAATAGACAGAGTTACTAATTGTAATGTTTCACGTCTGCTCACTGTGGATGCACATATCATACTAAAGAATTGACCACTAAACCTTAGTATTTGCTCAATGATGGTGACATAAATTATAAAATTAAGTTTGAGCTTCACATCGCAGCTTTGAAAGAGATCGACGAATGATCCAATCGATAAAGTATGTAAAAAGTACATGAAATAACTTATTGACCTGGAATAGCACCGTTTTAGTTTAATTAATGACAATGTAGCTATACTATTATTTTAGATTCTTAATTAAAAAGAATTATTTTCTATAAAGAAATTAATTTAGATAATTCAATTGACAGTATTTCATTGTCACAGATTATATGCTTACATTAACAATCCTATAAATCCTTACGTTTTAAAAATCTACAATTTGAAAACCTAAAATAGATTTATATTTGTTTAATAAAAGATATGAATATTAGATAAGAATATTTCTTTGATAAAGATTGTAAGATAGCAAACATTGTTATTTGTTATTTGTTTTTAAAAAACACTTTATTAAGTGTGTAATAATAAATATTTATCATAATTTTTTGTTAATTATCAGATGCAGACAGGAAAGAAGTCACTTCAAACGTTTCATGAGATTATGTGCAATTATATTCTGTATCGAAATGAAAGAAAAAGATCATAGGAAGAGATTAAACAGGTATCTGGAGTTAAGACTGGTATCTTGATGAAAAGAAAACAAATATAAGTAATAACTCTACGGATACTGCACTTCGAGCGTTACAGTATAAGAGTGGATTTTGAAGGGAATGGATGCTGCTTAGTAGAGTTTCTGTATTTGATTTAAAAATTTTCCTTATTAATGGTCACTGATTTCTACATTTGAGAAAGAAGACATCATTACACGTTTATAAGTTCCATTACTGCGTAAGTTTTTATACGATAAATAAATATACTTTATAAATAATTATACAGAATTTCTATCGCATCACAATTAATTAATGTTTTTAGTGTATACATAAATTTCAATATTTATTGCAATTGTTCCAATAATGAAGAATTTTAATAAATTTTAATTTTAATGCAAAGAAAAGAAAAGGATATACGGGTGTATTTATTCCCATAGACCATGTGAGATATAGTGAACAGTTTGTACTTCACTTATTTCAATTTCGTCTTAATTATTTTGAAAAATATAAAATTAGAAAAAGAATAATAATAATCTATCGACATCTCTACAAAGCTCAAGTAATAGCGAATATTTTACCAAACAAAGACGAAGAATAAAATCCACTTGAGTCGCTAGGAATTTAGAGCATGTTTGGCAATACAAATAATAAAATAGCCAGAGGTATTTTGTATGCTGTAAAATATGTATATGTTCAGCATGGCCGTGACATGCAAGACGAAACATTAGTTGAAAGTACTAAAAACGCTTAGAATCTTTACCGTGTATGACGACTGTTTCAAAACACTATTGCCACTTGCGTACAAAAAAAACTGAATAAACACAGTAACTTTTCCTTGAGCTTTCCTCAGCTGGACTGAAATTGTTCGAATGTTTTCTTTGCAGCTTACATACCTAATATTTATTAATTCATTATCAAAGGTAATTAAAAATGTTATGATTAATCATTTTGTAAACGTTTGCAAAGACCGGGAATAAAGTTAATACGGAATAACTCGAAACAATTCACTACTGTTAATTTACGAACATTATATTTAATCGAGCAATATTATCAATATGTAACCAAATTATTCACAACGTCAGTGATACATTTACGTTATTTTAAATAATGTACAGGAGAGAAGCCTGTACATACCTATCTCAAGCACATTACCTTATTTTATTCATATCAAAATGATTTTTACCAAGTATTTTCAATAATTTAATAGTTTCGAACAAATTATTTTCTAATATTTTAAAATTCTTGTAGAAAAAATTGAAAAGTGCATTTAAGCCCATTCTTTCAACTTTGCTCGTAATATTAACAGAAGATAAATTTAGTCATGATCTGAAAATTGTTTGTACAGTCTACGTATTAAACACAACTAGGATAATTATTTTTTGTTTTTAACTAATCGCTAAAACATTTCACATACGCAAAATATTAACTTTGATCAAATGACGCAAACGGATGTTTAGGCCCAGAGAAGCGAGGCTCATTTGGTAGACAAGATTTATTTCAACACAGACCAATGACGTAAATCGTATACTAGGAGCGATCGCTTCGCGAATTATGGTGGTTCTTTTACGGCATAGCAAGCGTTTATCTATTACGAACAAAAACAACCATAAAAAGACAAGTGTACCGATGGACGTTAATTCTCATTAAATTGCATAGTTAAAATAATATATTACGATACAAGTGCGGCACGCGTATAGTATACTATTTTATAGCACTGACTAGCGTAAATCCGATGTCACGCCTATCCGTGGCATAAATAGCCCTTTACATGGTATCGTGAAGTTAGCGCCCGAGCGTAGCGAAGGCGATAAGCACGATGCCAGAAAGAGCTACTTACGACACGGATATGCGTGACGTAAGTGCGGATTTACGCTACGCAGTGCTATAAAGATTATTAAAAAGCATTAATAGTTTCTAAGTATACATAGATGTTATCGTTTCGATTTCTTTTTTTTTATAAAGACAATATGTAATAATAAACCATGTAAACGATCGTTGGGGAACCAAATATATGAAATTTTTCTAATAAGATTGAAATATTTTGACATCTCGAAGGTTTCCAACTTTACAACAAAATGAAATAAAATGAATAACAAATCGAGCTAGTATAGAAACAAAATAATAATATTTTAAATTATGTATGGAAAAAATGAAATGTAAACTCACGATATTTTTTCATCCTATTATTTAAATTTTTTTCTGAGTCTCGCATATATAGAGAGGTAGAAGAAAACTAAAATTGGAGAAAACAGAGAACTCATTGCGATATTCCCAAAATTATTTGCATGCGAAAGTTAATATTAAAAAATAGGGGGGGGGGGAGGAGAAGGCCAACTAGAGAAGTTATAAACCGGCTCCTTACCTCGCACGCGATAAGTGAACAGAGTTACTTATACAGGAATCTATAGGAGGTGGCTTGCAACAAGCTAGAAGAGAGCCGCTAACACAACAGCTACTGCTCTCATCAAGGTGCGTGTTCTGTAAAACCTTAAATATTGCATATGTTTTTTTTTTAAATAAGTTTTTATTGTTTCATTTTGTTATAAATTTAGTTTAGCCTAGTGAGGAAGGTAATTAGTCGAAACCTTCAAAACGTCGCAATTTTTCAACATTTTTAAATAAATTGTATATATTTGGTTCTCCGACGATCGTCTACACCATTAATTATTCTCCTCATTAATAGTTTCTACTTCCTTTTGAGAAAAACTTGTGAAAAGTTGGATATTTGATCAATATATTGATATTTCATATAAATATTATATTATAAATAATTAAAAATAATTCCTATCATTATACATTATGAAAAAAAATTTATCGGCTAGACATCAAAATTTTAAACATTATATAATATAAATAATCTGATATAAATACGAAATCAAGTGAACAATTAAAAGGTGATTATAATTACCTGATTTTTAGAATGGAGATTAAGTTTTTCCATCTACGATAACTAATATCATGAATAAGAACCTCAGACACACGTATACTTACTGTTTCTATTTGTGAAGTGCACTAAGATATAAATTTTTATAAATAAAGTAATATAAAATGGACTTTACTAATAATAATTTATGTATATTGTTTTCTTAAAACAGAATCAAAATGTTGGTAAAATGGAAAAGCGCAATTTTCATAATTTGCGGAATTTTTCTTCAAAGCTTCGACGCTTCACCAGCAACTTTTCATATTGGTAAGTTTAGACAAGTTATGATTATACGAAAAAATCTCGAATTTTCTATAGATAAACATGTGAAATAATAATTAAGACAGTATAATTTAGATACAATACAATTGAGTAAATAAAATATGAATTTCATGTATTAATTAATGCATCGATAAATTTATATTATAATAATTTGAAATTGAAATTAGTCACATATTTTATCTATATATTGTCCGTTATAATATATTTTCTTTAATTTGACTATCATAATAACGGTTCATGTCTTAGATGAGTACATGAAAGTAAAAGAATTGAAAATAGCTGCCAAAAGTGAACAAGATGAAATTTCGAAGGAGATCTGTGAAACTCCAGCCTGTATTTATGCAGGTAAAGCATTAACAACTCCAGTAAAGTATTTTGAAAATGTTTAACAAAAATGTATTATTCGACAGCAACCCAAATCTTGGAGAACATGGATACATCCGTAGATCCATGCGACGATTTCTACAGATTTGCTTGTGGGCAATTTATTAAAAATTCATACATTCCAGACGACAAAAGTGCGGTCGACATGTTTAAAAATCTTGGTGAAAAGTTGCAGCACCAGTTGCGCAGCAGCATCGAAGAGGGCATTAAGGACACCGACCCCAGAACCTTTAAACTGTTGCAGTCTTATTTTAAAACTTGCATGAATACAGGTAAAACTCGCCAGACATTTTAATTATAGTTGATGCACATTAAACGGAAATGTAAAAATTGTTGTCATCAACGAGACATGAACGAGAAGGTATAACTTAATACTTTTTGTACAATAATTACAGAGGAAATAAATAAAATCGGCAGTAAGGAGTATTTAGCGATTATGCAGAAGCTTGGTAACTGGCCTGTTTTGCTTGGAGATTCGTGGAAAGAAAATAACTTTGACTGGATGAAAGTAATTCATCTATTCCGACGTTTTGGATACTCTGTTAATTATTTTGTTAGCACGGTCATAAAAGTGGACATGAAAAACAACTCTAAACGAGTTATCACGGTATGTGCAAATTCAAATGTATTTACGTGTTTTGATGATTCAATTATAATTAATTATATACTAATATATATATATATACAGATCTAAAGAATATTGATTGATTTTTTTTCGATTAATACGTTACGTAATTTATTATTATTTTTAAATCAAATTTAATGTTTTACAAAATTTATTCAGCAGTAATGAATTCATTTACAAGTATCTGTATATCTTATTCTTATTTTAGTTGGATCAAACGGCTTTGGGACTGTCCCAAGAATACTTGAGAGAAGGATTCAAAAATAAAAATGTAGAAGCTTATTACGAGTACATGGTTGATTTCGCTAGTATATTCGGCGCTGACAGCGAGAGAGCGCAAAAAGAACTGAAACAATCGTTGGAGTTCGAAATGGCTTTAGCAAAAGTAAGTATCATGCACCATTCGTAATAGATAAATTTTTTTTTCATTTCCGTTCCAATCGATCTTTGCACTTGATTAATTTATTAAATTTCATTCCGTATCTTTTGAAATAAACACTTAATTATCAATTTTGAATATCTAATTCCGTCTTAGATTTCTCTACCACTGGAAGATCGCCGAGATGCTAATGTACTCTACAATCCCATGTCTATTAAAGAAGTCCAGTTGAAATACCCATCGATACCCTGGAAAAACTATTTGAACGAGATTTTGAAGCCCCACACGTCGATCCAGGAAGACGAGGAACTGATAATCGCAGTACCAAATTTCTTGAGTGAACTTGAAACACTTCTCCAACATACCCCGAAGCGAGTCTTAGCTAATTATTTGATGTGGAGACTCAGCAAGGACTCCGCTGGCTTTTTGGGTGAGAAAGTTGAAGCGATTACGACGAAGTACGAAGCTGTGCTTACAGGGAAAAAAGTTAAGGGCGACAGGTGGAAGACGTGTATTTCTGACGTCACCAGCAACTTAGAAATTGGTGCTGGTGCCCTTTACGTGCGTAAGTATTTTGACGATGAAGCTAAACGAAACGCCGAAGAAATGGTGGCCAATTTGCAAGAAAGTTTTAAGAACATTTTAAAACAGGTGATCTACATATCATTATAAACTGCGGAGTATGATAGTATTTATATTGATTGATACGAAGATAACATCTTGTTCATTGTTGTATATAGATCGATTGGATGGATGAAAAGACCAGAAGTGCTGCTTTGGAAAAAGTTGACTGGATCGCACGGTACATTGCTTATCCGAATGAATTTTTCGATGACAAAAAACTCGACGAGTACTACAAAGACTTTGCCGTTGTCGATAACAATTACTTGCAAACCAAATTGAATCTGAGACTCTTCAAAATGGAATATTCGCTGAGCCACCTGCGAAAACCAGTTAACAAAACTGATTGGATCAAACACGGCAGATCGGCAATAGTAAATGCTTTCTATGACCCGAGCGAGAATAGCATACGTAAGTAGCATTTTCTTTGTGTCGATATTAACGATCACCTTCAACGCAAAAATCAATAAGCCAGACAATGGATACAGATAACTTATATACTCAATTATAGAATTCCCCGCTGGAATTCTGCAAGGAGTATTTTTCGACAAAGACAAGCCAAAGTATTTGAATTATGGTGCTGTTGGTTCAGTAATGGGACACGAAATTACTCATGGTTTCGACGATCAAGGTTCACAGTTTTCCAAAGACGGAAATCTCGTTGACTGGTGGGCGAAGGAAACGAAAGAAAAATATCTACAAAGAGCAAAATGTATCATTGATCAATACAGTAATTATACCGTTGAAGAGGTTGGCTTAAATGTAAGTAATAACATATATAGATTTATATTTTTCTTTGTCACGAATGACTTTACGATGACCTATTTATCCATCTAGACTGTACAATTAATGCATAAATATTTAAACGTTCTTTTCTACGATTAATGAATGTTATAAATAATTTAAAGCTGAACGGCATCAATACGCAAGGAGAAAATATCGCCGATAACGGTGGCATGAAGGAATCCTATTTCGCTTATCAAGAATGGGAGAAGAAGAATGGCGTTGAACCCCGGCTTCCCGGTCTTCGCTACACCTCCCAGCAAATGTTCTGGATCAACGCAGCCAACGTTTATTGCAGCAAATTCCGACCGGAGGCGCTGAAATCACGCATCATTACCGGTGTACACAGTCCAGGAGAATTCCGCGTTATCGGACCAATGTCGAATAATCCTGCATTCAGTAAAGATTTCAATTGTCAGATTGGAACGAAAATGAATCCCGTGAAAACATGTACCGTTTGGTGAAAATGTCTGTGATTATTTCATACTTTGACTTTTTTAACTTCACACCCGTTGACATTATAAAACATTCGTCTTCGATCACTCTTTACAAATAGATAAATCCTACATCGGTAGCCTATATTTTTACATGAATTCACGACTCGAGAGAAAATATACATACTTGAATAAAGATCATAAATAAGGTATATACTTGTTATTTGTACACATATTCTGTTATGAATTTTCTACAATAAACCTTTTCACGACCTTTCGACAATATGCCATTTTGCGACAGATGATTCTTCTATTTAAAAAATGTAAAAATAATGCCTGTAACGTAACATTTTAAAGTATGCAAAAATCTTAGCATGTGATTGACAACCTAAATTGATAACTTTGTAGTAGCAGCGATATAGGGTATGGATAAGTACTACCATCATACAAAACATAGTGATCGAAGCAATTTGATCCGAAACTAAAGCTTGATAAACTTCATTAGCTCCTCCGAGCTTTTCTATTCCACTCGTTCTGTCCACTCTTGTTCCCACTATTGCATACCAATAAAGAGACGTACCGCGATTTGAATCCTTATACATAATCATATCATGGTATTGCCGACCTCGCGCAGAGCAATCTTCTGGATGTATCGATAACTACTGTATACGACTGCGTACTAAGTAATCGATAATGCAGAAATCTAATGAATCAATGAAACCCGAGAAACATTGTTCAGATTGCACATAAAATAAATGTGAAATTCAATTCTCCAATTTGTGCCATTTTCCGATAGAATTTCACAATATTTACGAAAATTCTCGGGATCACTCAATTTGTTCTTAAAAATCTCTAGGGTATTTGTACCGGTTATTATGTGCCACCTAACCAGAAGACAATCAATTACTGTGGGCCTTTTTATTACCAGTGGATAGGGTATTATTAAATTTCGTATACGATGTTGTTTTCTAATTCACTTTTATAACATTTACAAAAGGTTGCGGTGGCTAAATTTTTTTCACTTCATGGGAAAATATACTAAAGATACAGTGAAGGGCCAGGAAACATAGTAACAATTAACTTTTAAATAATAGCAATATTTTAGTTGTGTTATTTTGTCATATATACCCATTTTCTTTTTTTCGAAGGGAAATATTACATTTAGAAAAGTAAGTTAATTTTCCTTATGTAAAATTTACTTTTAAGTATTAGAAGCAAAAGTTACATTAGAGCCTAAGCAGAAATTGTTTAGTTATGGCTACGTTCTAGTACCGAATTTAACATGTGGTGAGTAAGCAAGAGGTGAGGTAAGTTAGCTTAATATAAGATGAAAGATACTTAAGTGTCATGTGACAAATATACAGATGATACTTGATATGAGATCTTTGATTTTTAAATTGAAAACCGCTGAACCCTGATACCTATAGACAACTCAGATAATTCAGCTAATTTATCTCTGCACCTCTTCCTTATACTCATCGGTTAAATACAACATTATTTTGAAAAACGAACAACAATCAAATCGTAAATCCCATTTCTCATCACCTTTTTCTTTCTACGTTTTAAAATATGCGGGAATAAGATTACCTCTGCTTTGCTTTTTAGCGTTGATGCCCTAAATCTTCATAACAGAGTAGAAAGAATTCATATTACACAACCTCACGCTTATTCTGTATTATCCTATTATTTTTTGATAATTTCCTAAAAGTAAACCGTGGATAGACAGAATAACTACCAAAGCTTGCCTAATTGAATTAAAATTATTTTAAAACAAACAAAACAATAATGTGAAACAATTGTTATATTCAGGTGAATATAATTTGCGCAGAAAAATAACTGAGTTATACCGACGATTCGTTTTTTTTCGCGAAGGCATCCGGAACTGATGTAATATACTTGAACAATGAACCGCAGTTTACATTGCCTTACATTGATGCAATTATTTAAAAAAAATTATATTTTACGGAGCATATATAAAGACCAACTCGCACAGTTTATAAAATCGTTGCACAATACAATTAAGTAGTACTTCAAAAGATTACCATTCCATCACAACCCGTATAATATATAACCATATTGATTAATGAATTAAATTTTTTAAATACTGGATAAACTAACGTGAAGCCTAATAATTCATCACACGAGTGTACAGCGAGATAAAGCAGTTAACGCACTCTCATATTTATTATTAACATATCAACAAAAATGATCAATTAATCTAATTTCCTCTTGATGCAATAATCAAACGTATGAACATATACGTATAGTTCGTGTAATAAATTGACCAGCTGTAAGCGCTTAAAAGTAGTTTATAGAACAGTCAAATAAAAAAGAGTTAGTTTGAAATTATGTTAAGTAGAATCTCTAAACGTTAAGTGTGTCATCATCGGCCTGCACCGCTATTCAGTTCGCTAAAAGCGTCAACGAGAGGAAAATAGAACTTCCTATAGGTAGTGCGTAAAACACATAAATCAAAAACACAGTAAATAACCAGTATAAACAATTATACATACATATAATAATCCCCTAGGATAGATAAATATTATCATCGTTACTAAACATCGCAATTAGATAACCGATCTTAAAAATCAAATTATAAATGAAAAAAAAGGGGGAAAAAAAAAACAAGAAAATAAGTGAAAGGGGAAAAAAATCATTATCTAAAGATACATAACAACGATTATAGGTTCACGGAAATAGAAGTGATTCGTAACGCACGCTTTCTTTTCAAGCACTTAAGCTCTGCTACTCCGCGGTCTTGTTCGGCTGCACGTATACTTACTCAGCCACGCACTCTGTACAACTCTGATAATAGAAAAATATATAGCGATCGAGTACACGATACAAAAGACAATTGCCGATGGTGCGCTGTCAACTTCTGATCGGAACCCTGCAGCTGTGTATTTGTCTCTCTCGCTCTCTCTCTCTCTCTCTCTCTCTCTCTCGGCGCGTAAGTAAGTAATTGTATCAATGCATATATGAAGTATAGAGCGAGTGTATAGCTTGTGTGTTCGCCAGCCGCCGACGAGCTTATCAACGAGGGGAACCACCGGCCACGTGCGTTATTATATACGATCGTTCTTCAACCGCCGAGCAGCGTCCGACGTTTCCTCCCTGGCCGTCCTGTATATACTTTATACGCTTGACCCGGCAGTAACCGTGTTTACATCGCTTATAGACGGTTAAAAATTGTCAAGGAGCTGGCGCACCGCGCACTATATGAATCGCGATCGGAAAGCGCGGGAGAGCGTAAAGAGTGTAATATATATGTATATATAATAGATGCATGGGGGAGAGGAGCGCAAGTTTAGGTACACAAGATATATACTCGTGTGCGAGAGAGAGAGAGAGAGAGAAGAAGAGACGGACGAAGAATATAGCTGACGCGAATAGAGAGGGAGAGAGAGAGAGAGAGAGTATATAGCGGCATACTCAACGAGCCTCGATAGCCTTAACACCAATTCTCGTGTTCCGCCGCATCAGTTCAAATTTTGATCTCGCGCGCGTTCGATCGCAAGCGTTACAGCTCTACTATCGGTCTCCCGTATCTACAGTTCGATCTGCAATAATATAATAAGTAGGATAGTGGACCGAGTGTATATAGCCGTTTGTGGAAACCGGCGTCTTCTTATCGCCGCATCTGCTGCGGACACCGGCCACTTGCTATTAACCGCAGTTTCGCCTAATGAAGCGGACTTGAGTGTTGCACTTGTGTAGAGTATACGTACATCCGTCAACATGAAGATTCAGGCTCCGAGCATGTAAGTTTTTTGTTTAAAAGAGCCGTTGCGAATAAAAATTATTTTTTATAAATCCGTGTGCTATTTAATAAAGGGTGCATTGATTTTTACCGATTTGCTTGTGGTAGTTTCTTGCACCAATTAATGTATACTTTTATATTTTGGATTTTGCTGAAAATATCGATTGAATTTGCTTTATTCAAAGCACATTGAATTTTTATCATTGATTTGGTAACTAAGATGCCGATGTTATTTAAATAATTTAATTTACGACTTGACTTAATTAAAAGAAAAACTGTATCCGAAAGTAATGATATGTATCAATTAATGTATCGGTTATAATATGATATTTTTATTGTTAACTACTACAGAAAAATGAGCAATTTTAAGCAATACGTTATATATATACTTTTCATAACACGATTGATGGAAAATAAATGAAATATTTTTAAAAGGAGTTTAAATCGGCCCAAGAGATTCTCGCCGCTCCGAAGTTCATTGGCCAGCTTATGCTTTCTCGGGATCCTTGTGATGAACTTCGAGACGAGTTTGGCAGCCTTCAATGTCGGTAAGGTCGAATGGAATTTGTGTATCAGTGTTGTTACAAAGGTTATATTATGACTGGCAATGATTCCGATTCGCTACTCAGATAAGAGAAATCGGCATCGATCGTATACGCAAAAAAAAACATTCTTGAAGGTTAATTGAAAAATATGCCTTTAAGGAAATAGGTATTTTTCTCCGATCTATGTTATAATTTTTAATAATTTTATTATAAATCAAATCAGTTATCTGTTACATTATTTATAAAAATCTCATTCATTTTTTATTAGACGTCTAAGCGTTAGTGAATAAAACTTCAATTCCTTAACTTTTTTATTTGAAACACTTGAACATAGTATAACATTATCGAAAGGAAATTTTTTTTTAGTTTCATTCGAATACCTATTGTATTAGATTCGGCATTCATTAATCTATATATTTGCTAACTTGACACGTATAAAGAATACTAAATCTTTAACCTAATATTTACTCAAATTTTTGTCTCTATCGACCATTTGTCAAAATTCTTGATTAACTTTATTGAGTGAATAATAATTTAAGACGATTTCCTTGTCCGCGAATACAACCGACGTGATTCCCCAATCTCTACACGTGTATATATATATATATATATATATATGTGTGTGTGTGTGTGTGTATATATTTTCTTTAGTCCAACACGCGGATATGTGTGCACAGCTATTTATCATGTAATTTTGCATGTGTGACGCATTGAATCCTGTGGTAATTTAAAAAATAATTGCGTTAATTTCTGTAATTAAGCACGTGATTTTAAAATTGACTGTTCCGCGTAAAACCTATTTTGAGATTCTTTTTATTTGACCCGCAATCGCATATATCGTAATTATCGTATAAACCATAAAGTAGAATTAATGTTATTGTTTGGAGAGGATGTTCGTATATTGTTTTATTAAATCTTTATATTTCTCGATTTGAACTAGCTTTGACAAAAGTCGAAATACGACTGAGAGTAATAAATATTATTTGCAGGTGTTTTATTCCTTGAACACGAACTTTTTTTTACGAACACTTTGACAAAGGTATATTTGTTATCTAATGCCTGCATAATTTCTATTAAATGCTCGTATGTATTTGCTTATAAAAAGAATTAACGATCACCAGGAACTTTTGTGCACAAGTTTTTTCTTTAGTCTAACACGCGAATGTTTCCATAAGTTTGAACAATTGCGAATACTCAACATCTGTAAAGACTTGTTGAAACGGGACTATTTATTAAATATGTTTGATTATCTTTTAACATTCATCAAATACGCATTTTTTGTAAGTAGGTAATAAGCAATAAATAATAAAAACTATTGCTTCAAATTCTTCGATGGAGAAGTAGCTACTATTGATCTAATGTATTATTTTTATTTTCTTTAAAATTATAGCTCAATATGTAAGAATGGGTAAAGAAAATAATATTCTGAACAAAGGAGCACCTTCTAAGGAGATTTGCGAAACACCAGGATGTATTCATGCAGGTCAGTAAAAATAATTTAAAAGTATTTGCAGTAGGAATCAAATTGATTTCTTACTCGTCTATAATAATATGATAATACAATAATTTAACCCTTAACGCTCTTAGTACGATGTAATTTAATTTAATTTAACAAGTGTGAAATAATTACGGGGAAGAAAATTTACGTCAAAAGTAAAATTATTGTAGCACAACTATACATTACAGACTTTAAATAAATTTAAAAATTATTTTTAAATTAACACTTGGACTTTAAAAATTATTGTATTTTTTTTTTTTGAATGGATAAATATTTTGGGTCTGCTAAAAAAGGTTTTCCGTTTACTTTGCGTAGGACATTATACAAGAAAGTAGTTCGCATTGGATATTAAGAAAGTAGTTGGCAAACTTTTTTTGTTTGAAAGATCTATTAGCATTAGAAAGAACAACACTTTGACTTGTATTTCCATAAGTCATTGTGACTTTCAGCTAGTTCACGTGTTTTCTCGGGAAACTAAAATACGCTGCTTAGCAGGAAAAGTTTGAAAATTGTCATCGAATAAGTCAAAAAGGGAATTCCTGAAAAAATGAATTTGTCAAAAAAAAAAACTTACCTATTATTACTACTTAACTGTTCTTACATTAATAAATGTTAATAACTTGTTATTATTTAAAATAATATTTGGGTCCTTATAAGAAATGCAATTGCTATTTTTTTCAAAAATCATTCAATCATATTAATTATATTAACGCAAAACCTTCATATCATACGCTTGAAATTCAAACCCCTGCAGCGTCTTCGATTCTGACCAACATGGATAAAAGTGTCGATCCCTGCGTTGATTTCTACCGCTTCACTTGTGGCAACTTCATCAAGAATTCCGTTATACCCGACGACAAATCCAAACTCGATGTATTCAGCAAGATCAATGACAAGCTTCAAGAACAGCTGAGGATCAGTATACAGGATGGAGTCACGGATCGTGACCCGCGAGCCTTCAAATTGCTGCAGTCTTACTACAAGACTTGCATGGATACAGGTAACCTCGACTTTAGATATTTTTTCCCCCCGTTCTCTTTTCAACCGCATTACTTTTTTTCCGAATCGTTGCGAATTCCAATCATTTGATTGCAGCCCAAATAGAGAAAACCGGGGATAAAGATTTTCGAGATATTCTGAAAAAACTTGGCGGCTGGCCAGTTTTGGAAGGCAAATCGTGGAATGAATCGAAATTCGATTGGAAAAAGGCAGTCTACAGGTTCCGTAATACGGGCTACTCGTTAGACTACTTCATCAACTTTGAAGTGGGAGTCGATATGAAGAATAACAGCAGACGAGTTATAAGCGTGAGTGTATTTGAAATTATTAGCTGTTGATTGAGAACCCCAGATAATGCTATTTAATATGTAATCTAGATTCGATACTTCTTTACCCCTACAATTTAATATCACCTATAGAGTAATAAACATATTCAGTATTGACTTAATAAAAATATAACGTTATAGTCAATTATGCTACGATAACAATAATGTTATTGTGAAACAGGAAAGTTATAGAGGCGTTTTTTAATTTATAGCTTCCAAAAACACTTTACAATAATGAAAACAACTGCTTAATTCGAATCATTTGTAGTGTAAGAATTCTATAAAACATTTTAACTTTAATCCTGATAAAGCATAATCGCTGATCACTTTCTGATTGTCTGTACTTAACTAATCTTGTTGGTAATCGACTTTAAAATGATAAGTAATAATCGATAACTTTAACGCTTTGAAAGTTAATTATATGTATATCATATTATCACCAATTAATAATTATATGATTATAATTAATGCACTATTGGTACTCTAAAATTGGTGTAAGGATGATAATAACCAATTATATAAATATAAATAATAATAATTAAAAACTCACTTAAACCACTTATAAAGATTAAGGCAAAAAACATTTAATCAATAACATCTGATTATAATCTTACCCTTTTCAAGTGTGCAAATTAATGAGTGCAAAAATTGTGCAATGTCAAACTTTATGATTTTTGTATAACGTATTCAATCTATAATTATATTACATTGAATTTACTCAGTCTTCCGAATAAATTGCAATATTTTAAAAACCGTATTGGTACAACTCTTCAATCTATAAAGTAGCGTATTCGATATAATATATTAAAAAATTCTATTTCTAGTTGGATCAAGCATCATTGGGACTTCCCCAGGAGTATTTGGCGAAAGGTTTGGAGGAAAAAGTAGTTCAAGCTTATTTCAAGTACATGATCGATTTCGCGGAAATATTCGGTGCTGATCGCGAAGAAGCGAAAAAGGAACTTGCTGAATCCCTGAATTTCGAAATCGAACTGGCTAAGGTAAGGATAGATTTGTGTACTGAATATATTACAATAATAGTGAAATTACGATGTTAATTATTCCGATAAAAAAATTACATTAAAAAGACAGCAATGTATCACGAAAAAATTTTGAAAAATTAAAACTTTTCTATTTTGACGAGCTTTTACTATTCTTAAATGTTTACTAACTATATAAAATATTTTATTGTATTAGAAAATTTTCAACTAAGTGAACTAAGTCCAAAAATTATAAGCAAAAAATTAAAAACATCTCAACTCGTCTAAATTAAAAAAAAATAGTATTTTTAATTTTAACTACCACACTAAATAAGAGTCTATTTTTTAGTTTTTTAAAAAATAAAATATTTGTTTTACTTTAATGTTAAAAGGTTTTTAAATGGTTACTTGTTCGTTTAGCATAAAATTGCCCATATTATTTGAGAAATATTGCACCGAAAATCCGTATTATGAAACATCAATAGATATTATTGCGAGTTATTTATAATTTCTAAAGGTTCAATGTGCACGAATGTGCGTTGAGAGTACGGATATCAATATCCGATTACTTAGTTCATTCATCGTTTCTGTTACGTCGCGCTGTTGCGCAACTTGTCGAAATGAATGAATGGTTGGATCCTTTCGAGTCTAGATCCGAAAATCTAATAACTCGGGACGACCCGAGCAAACTATGTACTATATAAGGTATTATTAATATATTAATTACCATATTGTTATATAATGTAATGTAATATATTATATGTCATACAATTACATAATAATAAGTGTATATTAATTTTACATATATGTATAAGTATCCAAAATAAAACTGTCGCCGCGGCGAGAGACTCGAAACTAGAGAGCGGGAAAGAAGCCTTTATTCCCCTACATAGAAACTATGCAATTTTCCCTTTCTCGCTATTCCAGATCTCCCTGCCGAGCGAGAAGCGTCGCGACATGTCGAAGCTCTACAATCCTATGCGAGTCTCGGACCTCGAGGCCAGATATCCAGGCGTCCCATGGACCGAGTACGCTAACAAACTGCTCGCACCCCACGCACGCGTCAAATCGAGCGAGGAGGTGATCGTCGTGGTGCCGAGCTTCCTCGAGGCATTGCCCGGCCTCATAGCGAAGACACCGAAACGCGTCCTCGGCAATTACGCGATGTGGCGGGTGGCGGACGAGTCGGCGTCTCTACTGGGCGATCGTGTACAACGTGCCCAGAGCGAATTCGAGGCCTCCCTAACGGGTACAAGTGTCAAGGAGCCCAGATGGAAGGAGTGCGTAGGCTACGCGGCCAGTAGTCTCTATATAGCCAGCGGGGCCTTGTATGTGAGGCGACACTTCGACGAGAGCGCCAAGGCCAATGCCGTCGATATCATACAGGACATTCGCAAGAGCTTCGAGAACCTCCTCACCGAGGTACGACAAACATGACGAGAATTATAAGTAATGCGTATTGCGGTAGTGTATTTTATGCAAGTGATGTAACTATTTCTTCCTGTTATGATACATTTTAAACAGATTTATTGCTTAAAGTAATTTTAGAACAAAAAATATATCTTGATGTTTTATGGGCCGTACCTTTTACAGATATGAAAAACGATCTTACTACAATTAACATTCAGCTTACTTTACCGATTGCTGTTACGCATTTTAAGACAATCTACCTTGTTATACAAAGGATAATTTTTCTTTCTATCTTTTTTCTGACCAAATAAGTTTTATTTATATATAGAATAGTATAGAATAAATGCTATTCAAAGTTGAAAGTTAATTGTAGTCTAAGAGGATTAAGCGATGTGGAAAGTTTAGATGGCATTTATCGTTGCAACGACAGAGTAGAATAAATATTAGGTTTGTTAATCTTGGAAAGAATTTTACGGATATTATTTGTAATGAAATATTTTCTAGCGATATCGGTTTATCTTAAATCTTTTTAGAAATTATATGACTGTGAATATATCAAATAAAGGTTGAACCGATGGATCAATGAATCGAGCAAATAGATATGCGATAAACAGTTATATTTATGAAGGCTAAAAAATGCAGTAAAATGTGAAAGTACTGTATAACTTGGTTTATATTTTCGAACTAGATGAAATAATAAAAAAAAAGACAAAGTTAGTAGATAAATGCCGAATGCGGTCAGACAGCGCATACGTATAGATATACTACTTCTCATACTTTAGCTGTATAGATGCATGAATTTCCAAGTGTACCGTTTACTTACAGGACTTTAACTTCTCTATTGCTTTTAAAAATCGTTCTTACAGTTAAATTGTAAAAATTAATAGGATAGATTAATGGTATCGACCTCTACGAGCTACAGTGAAGTAATATTAAAGTACGAGCGATATTTTATACTTATACGTTACTTCTTCAGTCATAAAAAAGAACACAATCTCGTTGTTATAATGAATGTTACAATTGTGCCTTAATATAGGTAAATTGGATGGATGAAAAGACGAGGAAATCAGCACTCGAGAAGCTCCAATGGATTCAGCCACATATCGCTTATCCAAACGAGTTCCTCGACGACCGAAAACTCGATGAATACTATCAGTACCTGAAAATAAATCCTGAAAGCTATCTCAAGAGCCAACTGAGCTTGAGCCTATTCAACTTGGCGTACGATTTTGAGCAGCTAAGAAAACCCGTGAATAAATCTGACTGGATCAGTCACGGTCACTCTGCTATTGTCAATGCGTTCTATGAACCTTCGGAAAACAGTATTCGTAAGTTTCATTATATAATAAATCTATGTTTTTCTTATAAAATTCAACGTAACCGTAACATTTTTTCAACGAGAAAAAACATACAGTCATTTGAAATTTATTAGTTTTATTCGTAGATTGAATTATCCATCAATAAGAATTAAATATTTGAAAAACAATAAAAGAAAAGAATTCACAGAGTTTTACGCACAAGTATAAAAAAAGTGAATAAATTAAGTTTTATCATTCCAAGTTATTGTATTATTTTACTATATAGTATATGTGTATATAGAGATAGTTTTAGTATATATCTATATTTTTTTTACAACGATTCTGATTATATTCAAAATGTAAAATCTATAAAGCTCACGGGTGAGATCACTCGGTCGTCTAGTGAATATCTGACCTCTTTTTTATAACGATGCTCGTCTTACTGATCCCTTGGGTTTTCTTAATTCAAAAGGATGACTCTAGCCAGGGATCAAGTTTTAAGACCCAACGGATACATACGTCAATAATATATTACCAATCTGAGACTTGTATGACGTCATTGAGCTCTACCCAATATTTTTAAATGAATAGATTTTTTAATGAAGCTCGTTTGTATAGAGTTATATAGATCGTCAAATTCTTTAATGATACTTTTGATATAACATTAAAAAATGTCACACGATAAACGATAAAAAAGTTAGAATAATTGTATCGAAGGATGAAATTGTAACTGTGCGATTGATCGTTCAATTATATTTAATTATAGAATTCCCAGCTGGTATTTTGCAAGGCGAGTTCTTCACAAACGACAGGCCGAAATACCTGAATTTCGGTGGTATAGGGTACGTAATGGGTCACGAGATGACGCATGGTTTCGACGACGAGGGACGACAGTTCGATAAGGAAGGAAACCTGGTCGAGTGGTGGGAGCCCGAAACGAAAGAAAGGTATTTGGAGCGAGCACAATGCATCATCGACCAATACAGCAACTACATGGTTAAAGAAGTTGGTCTCAAAGTGAGTGTAAAATCTTATTTTTCGCACGATTATTTGTTTGTAAAATTCATTTTCATATACAGTCCGTGATTAATAAATTCGATTTATTACGTGAAATGGCTTATTTTAGAATTTTTTTTTTACTTTACGGACTGGCCGTGAAATCGAATTTTACGGCTCTGATACCGATAAATAATTTATGCCAGGCCTTTCAAAGTATACAAAGCATGTATACAATGACCGTGTCCGTGAGATTTTACGACATCACATTTCATGTGTATTTTATTAAAAATAGCAGATTGAGGATGACAGAAAATGGTTAAAAAAAATAAGTATAACGGTCTGCATAAGTTATCCGATTATTATTTGCAGTTTTTCAACAGCCAGTTGCTATAGACTAAAACAATGATGATCGCATAGAAAAGAGAAACCTGTTTCTTTCACGCGCAAATTATTAATATGCAAATTCAGATGCATAAATCTCATCCTTGCAAACACGTTTGAATGGTAAATTAATCAAAAAATATTTTTGAATATATTACCGTCGGATATATGACGCTTCAGGATTTGTTGAATTTTAATTAATAAAATGACTCCTTTACGTACTTCTAAACATCACATAAAAAAAAAATAGATTTTATTTTGATAAGTATATACCTATTCCTTAAAAATATTTTCATGAAAATCACAGAATTATTCAGTTTATCGACAACTTATCTCTACCCTATATAAAATATTACCGTTATACTCGTTGCATCCTTGCTATCGCGCAGCAATAAATTAGGAATATATAGCCTGGTAACGGAGCATCCGCTCAGAGCGGCCAACCGATCTATCTATCTAATCTAAATAACGTTTTGCTCCCCTTTCTCTCTCTCTCTCTCTCTCTCTCTCTCCCTCCCACAGATTAACGGCCTAAACACGCAAGGCGAGAACATCGCGGACAACGGCGGCATCAAGGAGGCCTACCTCGCCTACAACAGCTGGGAGTCCCGCGAGGGCGTCGAACCACGTCTTCCCGGTCTGCCCTTCACCTCCCAACAGATGTTCTGGATAAGCGCGGCTAATATCTGGTGCAACAAGTACAGGCCCGAGGCACTCAAGTCGCGCATAGTTACCGACGTCCACAGTCCCGGCGAATTCCGCGTCATTGGACCAATGTCGAATATGCCCGAGTTCGCCAACGACTTCAACTGTCCCGTTGGCAGCGTCATGAATCCCGTCGGTAAATGTACGGTTTGGTGAGCCGCCCTGCAACGCGATATATTATATTACAACGTACGCGTATATCATCATGCGAGCCTTTATAAATTGCTTTTATTCTGTGAACTGTCTGTGTGTGTCTCTCTCTGTGTATCCATAGGATCCGCGAGATGCTGCAGCTGCGCGCCGCGTTATCTCTACCCTCCGTGAGGATCACGAGACAAGAGAGGTGTTTCTATTATATCAGCGGGATCGACTGACTATATCCTATATATCCTATTATACGAATATCTGCGTACACGCGCATCGTTTGTCTATTGGTATTTTTTTTTTAGTGATCTTAGTGTGTTTTTAGATCTCTCTTTGGCGGCGTTTTTATTTTTTACGTTTAAGATGTATCTTTTATGTAAATTTGTCCGATGTTATATTTAACTGTCTCGCTATCTTAAATTTAATTTAAGCGCGCCATGGCTATTATACATTATGTCTCAATTTTTAATTGTTAATTTACAATAAATGATTTTAATATATGATTCGAAGTTGTTGTTTAAGTGCATCCCTATACAAGACATTGTATCCAGACAGTATTAAAGTACAATAAATATTATATAGTAATGTGATTTAATTAATACCTACTTCCTTTTCTTTAATTAGACACTTATTCATTATGAAGCGAAGACTCGAGGAAAATTTCAAATAACCTTGAACTAAAGGGAGAGAAGAACAAATTACAATTTCCAGAATTATAGGAAAATAAGGTCATTGTTTCCAAGTCTCGCATCTCAGCGGGTAGAGAGGAGAATGGCCCGCGCGCAGTGTAGGTGTGTTTATAGCTATACATCGATATATTGAGAAATAGAGAAAGCTGATATGATGCAGTTTCCATAACTATATATGGTTGTTAGGATATAGGATCGATGGAGTCCTTTGATACAACCATAATCATTCCAATGAGCAACTTTCAACTTTGGAATTTGGCAGTGCTTAAACGCTTGGCAATTTCAGGTTTATTGACCAAAGTTTCAATTGTTTGTATGCATAAAAATTCTTTTAATTATTACTTATTGCGCTATTGATAGTCACTTTTTCCAAGCAAAATTTTTAGGAACATTTTTAAATGTGCTTTTTGCGCATAGGTAATTGAAATTATCTTCTTTTTTCTTAAATTCTAACGGCAAAATTGTAAGTATTATAGCGACAATTATATTCTACTAAAATAATAGATATTTTTAGTTTACATAATCATAATATGATTCTTTTTGCTATAAATAATAATATATACATTCTTCGATAGCTATAATGACGTAGTAAAAATTGATATTTGTTTTTATCTAAGTGTAATAATCAAAGAAAATATAATTAATAAGATAATTTTACATTTAGTAATTAAAAAGAAATTAATAGAAAATTTAAGACATTCTTTTGTACAAGTATATATATATATATATATACAAGTCTACCGGAATTAAAAAGTAAAAAATATGCAATAGTATTATAATTAAAAATTACATGATAGGGTTGGTATAAAAATTACAAAAAGTATTAATAAATAAAAAGAAGAAAACAAAAGAATATAAATAAACAAGCAAGTAATTTATACATTCGAATTGGAAACCGATCATATAAGTAAGTATTATTATTGAAATCGATTTAAATACCAAATGTCAATTACATTTTGTTTATATTTTCGACATGTCGCTTTACATTTTACAGTATTACGACTCCATTTATAATAGTTTTTTACATGCATGTGTTAAAAACTTGTGATTCGTGTTGTTTACCCAATACAGAGATCAGATTGCATATGAACGTCCGATCTTTCCCTGTATTTTTTTCACATAATCGCATTTAACGCGTTCATTACTGTTCTTCTATATGTGATATTCAGAATTCGACGGCTTTGATGCTGGTATTTAAGGTAAATTCGAAATCAATGGTTACTTTGATTTTTTTCTTGCATAAGATAAACCTTTTAACACAAAATTACGTCAATACATTGAGACCACATTTTAGGTTATGTTGTTGCAAAACTTCTGGATTGTTGTTCAGAGAAAAAGTAGTTTCGAAATTCTGACGCGATTACCTTATATACCAGGTCCACGAATGTTGTTTACTACGTAAACTATTTTTTTTTTCATTTCCTACTAAAATTAGAGTTTGGTTATGTTCACATCTGGCTATATTACTCCATAAGGAAACGAATGAATTTAAAATTAAAATATCTATAACATTTGTAGGTACGACTTTATTTTAATTACGTGTAACTTTTGTCAAAACTATATTAGATAATACACTGCTTATATTTTAATGCGATTTCTTTTTTTATTTTATTGCTATATTAGAAGTATAAATAGAAGTCAGTTATCAATTATCAACTGATTAAGCTAACAAAGTTTGAAGCTATAAACGATTTATTATTATTATCACAAATTAGAACATTTTGAGAAAATAGCTTACAATATTGTAAAACATTATTATTAAAAAGAATTATAAGGATACAACATAAAGGTAATATCTATATTGAGGTTAATATTTTTTTTTTTTTTTTATGAAATAGATAATTCAACAAAGATGGCAGATAAACAATGTTCGCCACCAGATTATAAACGAATGTCCTTAGACAAGATTATTGAAGCCATGACTGCAGATTTAGAAAACTCTGCTGGACATTATGTTCAATTTGGTGTTTCAAATCAACAAACGCAGTCTCGGAACTGGGCTGAGTATACACCTAGTCAAGTACAGAATTACATGGCTAACTCAACAGTGCATTCTAATTCACCTAATACTCAATCAGTGAACCCAATAACATCTCCATTCTATATGCAAGATGTACCACAATATGATGCTTCGACAACATCAGATCGTATTTATTTTCCTTCACAATCAGTGAATCATTTGGGAATAAATGAAAATAATGATTTAATAGGCACTGTAGATGTAGGTGGTGGCAATTTTATCAATGTTATTTATGGAAATGCTTCTCAGATAATGGCAGAACAATGTCAACTGAACAACTTAACCTCATACAACAATAATCAAGGCATAATAGATCAAGAGTATGGGCTTTTCAACAATCAACAATCACAGGTTCGTAGATGACATTTATGTTTATTATCAAGTTTTTCAAATATATTTTATGATCACATAATTCTACATAATATTCAAGTAAAATAAAAATTATTAATATTCTCGTCATCTGCGATTTTATTAGTGATAAGCAGCAAATTAGTTTAATAAATAAAAGAACCTTTTCCTAAGCATTATCGTCTCTTTTATCAATATGATAAAGTTTTTCGTTACATTTCTTTACTTATTATATAAATACTATTGTTACTTGTAGGTGCCACTTTCTTCCAATGTATCAGCTCAAAATTCAAATGGGAAACAGTTAATAGACAATTTTGTAGGAAATTGGGTGCCAAATCAATCAGGAACATACACCCCGTTTGGTGGATCTCCTAATGTTACTCCAGTACCTCAGTTAACACCTGAAGCAAAAGAGGTGGAGGAATTACCTAGAAATTCTTTAGATGCACAGCCGAAAAAACCTAGAATGGTAGCTGAAGTTAAGCCTATGCGACCTTCTTATTCGTATGTTTTAGCAAAATCTATTCCAACTCCTCCATCTCCTTTAACGACTCCTTTGTCAAAGCCAAAACAGGATAATACAGCAAAGAAAGTTTTAAGTAAAAATTCAAAAAATAAGACAAAACCTGCAATTTTGAAGAGGCAAAATTCATTTGGCAGTGATGAGCATGGTTCACCCAAAATTCAGTTGCCCAAAAAGGCATCTGAAAAAATTACACCAAATTTATCTAGACGCTGGGTCTCACTAGATAATCTTGGTACCCAAACAGAATCTCCAGACTTAACATTTGATAGGACTGATAATTTTGGTAAAAAGAAAAGTTTTAAATCTTCAAAGAAAAATGAGAAAGGAGATACATTAAATAATTCGAGGATTCAGAATAATAGTACAAAAAATGCAAATAATTTGCAAAAACGTCCAATTCAGATAAATAATAATTTAAATAATACTACTAATAGTTTCAGTCAAACCGTTTCAACTGAAAAAATTGAAAAGAATCAGCAAGCTAATAATAAGGTTAAGGAAGATAAAAAACTGACCAAGGAAAAGAGCTCAAAGCACTTTCAAGCTGAGAAAGCACAGCAAATAAAAAAAGGTCAAAGAAATCGCAAACGTGAAAATAAGGATACTGCTTTTAAAGATGTGTATAAAACTGTTCATAAATACTTTAATCGTTGGAGCAAAGTGGGATTAAAGATATTTTTTTGGTTTTTACATTTGATTTCTGATGTTGTCAGTATGAGTGCAAATCTTGTAGTGCAGCTGTAAGTATCCTCATTTGAGTCAATTTAGTTTATATTTTTCCTTGTATTTTAGAATTTAACTATTCAATATATTTATAAAATATTTGTTTATTTTCAGTGGAAAATGTGTTTGGTATCATGTTCTTCTTTACTTAAAATACTCGTGGTTTTACATAGTATCAACATTTTCAAAAATTCGCTTTTTGAATACTATTGGCAAACACATAGATGGTCGATTCGGAAATAGTCGATTTGCGTTTTGGCGAAGACTGAAATCAAAGAATGAAGAAAAAGAAGAAAGTACAAGTTGGATACGGGGTGGATTAGAAACTAATATAGCTTTGCCTAGTACTGGAGAGGAAGCAATGAAAAGATTGCTGGCCTGCAAAGGAAAGGATCCTTATAGTATATTAGGTGTAACTCCGACCTGCACTGACGATGATATAAAAAAGTATTATAAAAGACAAGCCTTCTTAGTTCATCCTGACAAAAATAATCAGCCTGGAGCTGAGGAAGCGTTTAAAATCTTAGTTCATGCATTTGATATTATAGGCGAACCTGTAAATTTCTTTAATCTTTAATTTTATTTCCATTTGTAATAACTTAAATAAAATTAATTAACTTATTTTTTTGAAGGAACGACGGCAAGCTTTTGATCAAACAAGACAGGTTGAAGCAGCTTGGGGTGAATTGAGCGACTTACTTTCTCAATTACATAGAAAAATGGAACAAGCTGCTAACACGATACGATGTACAAATTGCGGAATGAGACATAAGCGAATTCCGACGCAACGGCCATGTTATGCTGCACGTTTTTGTGCTCAATGCAAAATACGACATAGTGCAAAAGAAGTAAAATTTTATTTCATTCAATATTTCTTATTTCTTATTGTGAATTAAAAATATAAATATTATTTTCTTATGTTTAGTAAAAAATATGCAGCTTTTATATTTTCAAGATTGACTGTAGCAATTACTTATAATGTTGCAACATCTTCTGTATCAATAACTTAGTAAAAAAGTTTAGGTGAGAAAAACTTTGCTTATTTTAAGTAACAATTGTGAACAATTTTTTCAGGGTGATATTTGGGCAGAATCTCGAGTTATGGGTTTCCTTTGGCACTATTATGCTTGCATGGAGGGAGCTGTGTATGATGTAACAGACTGGGCTGCTTGTCAAGCTGGTAACTTAAAACACCTTAAAGCAAATACACATACTGTTCAGTATAGGATTGTTTTGGGTCAACGGCCACCACCACATACTTCAAATAGTAGTAAAAAAAGACAATCGGATCCAAATACCAGGTATTTATAGACTATAAATCACTAACGAAAAGAAAAATTTTCAATAAGTAATTTCCATTGATATTATTATTTGGATTTTTATAATTTAATTATGTAGAGAAGTGATAAAAATTATCTAGATCTTATAGCTTAGTTTCTTGTTTACAAATTTTACAAATATTTAATAATTTTTATATTTTTGTATTACTTTGATACAAGAAATTTAAAAAAGTTGACACGCATTCTAACTAACACGACATTAATATTAATTAAGTACATCTGTATAAAATAATTTTATTCTATTTTTTATAAATGTGGTACTTTGAGCAACTTATTCTGTTAATAATTACCCAAATTAAATTTTTTATTTATTTAAGCAGTAAGGCAGAATTTGAAGACTTCTTGAACAACCTGTACAACCACAGTAAAACAGGTACATCGAATACAGCCACTGATCCTAATGCAATGAAAAGTGACAATCGACGACGTAAAACGAAGCGTAAGAAGTAAGCAAGTGTGATATGTACTTTTTCAATGGAATACAGATTCAACTAATACATATTCTTAATTATTAAAATTATATTTTTTTTAAATGAACTTTTCTGATGAGTGCTTTGGATTAATGAAGCCCTTCTAAATGGCATTATTTTCGCTTTTTTTTGACTTAAGACACTAAAAGTAACATGCTCTAGATATCTAAAATATTTTTATTGTTATAAAGTTATGGATGTGAACGATTATCTTCGACATGATCTTGTATGGTGTGTAATTATCCTGCGATAATGTAAAAAAACCTAAATGATAAACTTCTGTGATTGAAAAGAAGTTTAATTCTATAAATATCATATTTTTATTGGTTTTTTCATACATTTAAAAAGTTAAACCAGACCTAAATATTTTATACAAGGTAATAATTGCAATTCTTTGACAATGACCAAAAAGATAAAATAGTGAAAGAAATTAGATACTGAAATTTTGTTTTTAAAAACAAATCAGTTATGGGTAAGAAACTGAACACTTTAATGTAATTCAAAATAATTAGGGATAATTATTAATGTTATTCATTGCCTAAATAATAATGAAGTAGTTTAAATGTGAATATTTTCAAATATAAAAATTTTTCATGAACAAATTTGTAGTTACTTACAAACTCATTGTCCTTAATTTATGATTCATTATTGCGATGAAAGTGTGCATGTTGCACTTTTATTAGTATTTACATTGACATTTATTTTTTCATCAATTTACTTGTCTATAATGTATATGTAAGTGAACATTTCATCATTCATGTACTAGATGATGTTCTTATAACATCTACTGATTTGACAAAATTACTTGACCGATATGGAATAAGACTGATTTGTTTTTCGCTCCATTAAAGAGAAAGAAATGAGCTATGTTCATAATATTCTAATAAACTATGTGCAGACTACAATTGGATTATTCATTTAAAAAAATTTTTACCCAAAAAACACTTAACAGTTTTTTCTGTTTATTTCAATATACAAAAATTTTTGTAAGAATAGCAACAAGTCATTTTAAATATTTGTTAATCATTTTTCCTACAAATAACTTATTTTACAAACTAACAATTTTATTATTTATTTATATTTAATGTTTCTTTATTAACACTCAGTGTGGTATTAAGTATCCATTGTTTGTCTATATTCCATCTAAAAACATTAGAGCATCCACATTGTCAATAGCACTTTGAACATCATGCTTTTGGATTGTTTTCTTTTTTGACTGGAAAGTATATTTATATGCTTCTTTACTCAAAGAATCAATAAATAATTCCTGTAATAATTATAATTTTGTGTTTAGATTAAAAGAATTAGATGTAAGAAAATTTATTTGCATTTCTTTAATATATGTATACACAAAATATTTTTATAGTATATCTTCTGTAGATAATAAGTAATCTCATATAAAGATAATTTAATAAAATAGAACACAGTCATAGTTTAATTCTAAATTGTAACTATACTTTTTTTAGATAATTAATTAATTTGAATGAAACAAATGTGTCCAAACAAACGAATGTTTCAACCATTTTATTTAGCCTTTTTAAAGTCTCTGATTTGTAGATATCTTTTATTAATGAAGTAAAAACTTACTGTAGCCTTGGTAATTAAAAATACAGCCTCTTGATTTACAAGATTAACATCGGGATCCGCTTTAATAATTGATCTAACCCTTCCAATTGGTAACTTTGTCAATTTGACTTTCGATTCTTCATTATGTGGAGCTTCACTTTCAGTTGGCTCAGCTTCGTCCTGAGATTCTTCTTGATTTTGATTATCAGCTGACTGGCTGACATTACTTGCATTTAACTGATTCTCATAGTTGATTGCTTCTTCATCTGCCGGACCTTCCATTTTTTTAACTTACATCTGCT